>CM042752.1:28953020-29001186 GCA_022496165.2 Catalaphyllia jardinei | reverse complement strand
AAATGTATAAATTCAACATGTTTATCACTGCTGTTTGTGTCTTATTTATGTTGAACTAGTCTGGGTCAGATGGAAAATAAGTTGCAACAATAATGCAACATATTCGAAATTTGACAATGCTTTGACCACTCCTTTCCTCTGCCGCGTGAAATGACACTGTTGCTCTTTTAACTAAAGGCGCACTTTCCTTCAAGAAAGGTTCATAGTAATAAGGAACACGTAGGTTCTGATAGTTTATTCAGTAGGGATTCCTCAAAGAAGTTTCAGTAAAACTATGGAGCTAACATGGAAAATCACAGCGGGTCGTAATTCTCTCGCCTGATTTTTGAGAAAGGTTATAAACCTCTAACCTTATGTCAGGCGAAACACGAATTCACATCATGAATCCATTTGCGTTTGTTTTCATTTAAATCGCATCAATATTTTCGTTACGTTGCGAGCAGAAAAGACTTAATTGTTTTCGCGTGGGCCGATTAATGAATAATCGATATATCAGCGGAGTCTTTTCGAATTCCTGAAGGGCAGGCTTTGGCGTCAATACGAAGACAATTTTAATTGGATCCAAGGATTTCACTCTTCTTTTAACAAGAGGTTCCGTAAGAAAGGCACTAACTACGTTCTAACACCTTACAAGTACAAAATCATAACTTTACTGGAGGCCTGAAAACTAAACCCCTGGGGTAATTCCCATTAAAAGGGATAGGAGGGGTAGCATTTGACTATTATGGGGTTGTAAATTTAAACAGAGTAACTGGGGTCGTGATGAACTGCACTGCCTCATTGAAATTTGAAAGAGTTTCGCCGGTTTTGAGAGACCAGCGGCATACACACATGCCAGTAATTGACCCAAGTGTACCCCTGCGAAAAGGCAGGAAGTAGAAGTGCATTATAAGCGTTCCAGGAAATACACAAGAAAAAAAATAATAAATGAAATTGCTCTGGAGCGGAGAAGAAAAGAGAACATTCTCAAAATACTTTAACCTTTTTTTCAATCCAACAAGTAAAAGACATTGATTACGTTACTGCCCTCAAACCATAGGAAAAATTGAAACAAAAAAAAAATTGCTTAGTTAGTTAATCCTCTTCACTCCTACCGGAGCATAGAGCCTCCACCAGTTTTCTCCATCGGACTCGGTTCTGCGATGTACGTTTAATCTACTTCCACTTCATGCCGATCCCCTGACTCGAATTTCTGTCGCACGTGGGCAATCCTTTAATACAAGGTCCTCAACAAACTTAAGATCTTCGAGCTTCTTACATGTGGTGAACTGTATTCCGGTCTAGTTTTGACCATATGCTTCCCTAGTAACCCAGTCTAGTAGTGTCACTAGGAAGAGAACGGGGCCACTGAATGGACATCTTTGTCCTACCCAGTTCTTCATTTCAAACGGCTCGGTCATCCTTCCCTCATGCGACACCTTGGCCTGAAAGCCATCATACAGAACCTTGATCATCCTCACGATCTTAGCTGACATACCATAATGTCCAAAGATCTTCCAGAGCATTTCGAGGTCGATAGAATCGAGGGCTTTAATTTCTCGAAGTCCACAATACCATATATAATCCATTGTTCCATGAAGGGTTTGTTCTGTGATATACCTACGTGTTGTTATCTCGTCACAAATTGAACGTCCTCTGCTTGTTCATCTCGGAGTTTTTCTTCCACGATGTCTTATATTCTCGTCAGAATAATCCTGCGGAGTACTTTGCTGGCTATTGATATTTACATGAGCCCTCTCCAGTTGGCGCAATCACTAAGGTCTCCTTCATTCGGTAACTTATCCAAAAGTCCAAGCTTCCATTCCATGGGGATGTCTTCTAAGTTCTAGATCTTATTATTCGAGTAAACAGAACTTCTTATGAAGTCCACCCTCTTTCTTTCCAAGCCTCTGCAGGGATGTTGTCGAATCCGGTTGCTGTCCCGTTCTTCAGGGTCTTCAGTGCAATTTTTACTTCCGCTCTAGTAATGGAACAGTAGTGGGGCCTCTAGAAGGTCTTGAAGGCCACTTTAGAGAGGTTCAAATAAGAGGTAATGTATGGATTGAATGTCATAGAGAAGAAAGTTGCCCTTAGTATCTTATTAGAGAATAAAAACCAATTGAAAGGCTAACCTAAAGGCTGAAAAAGGTAAATTTAAGGCCAAACACTTCGGTTAGACAGGACTAACCTTCTTTAGGCACTACACTGAAGCTATGTGGATATGGATTAAACGGTTAAAAAAAATTAATTGACTCTTTAAAATGATTTGAGATGATGAGTTCGAGAAGAACGAGTTCTGAAATGGCAGTGGGTTGATTAATGTGTCGATTGATAAACCCACCACAGTTTCTGATCACTTTACTTTTCATTTCTTTATCCTTTCCTCATTTAATTTAGCGTGAATATTTTGACCGTTCATAATCAATTATCAGTCACATGACTAAACTTTGATCATCAAAACTGTCTTGTCTGAGGTTCATTTTTCGGGATGATTGGTGGAAGGAATCAGTTGTCATTTAAGAAATACGCATACTTAATGAGGATGTCATGCCTTAACTGACCTGAAGGTGTTTGGAATATTAATTAGGATAGAATTTAAGATTTTATTTCTCCATTTTCTCCTTGGTCCTATTTTTGACCGAGAAGGTATATCATACATTCGAGACAGTGTCTCATCACATTCCTTAAAAATACTCGATGTTTGCTGCGCGTCATACCTGGGGGGACACACATAAAAAAGAAGGGGGTGGTTGAAGAAACCCCCTTAGAGTTACCAAGATTCTATTTTGTAGGAGTAGCTTGAAATTCTTTTGTTACCTCCATCGGGAGGAGGGGCGGTTGTACTTCAACTCTCCTCCCAGTGTTGTCGGAAACTAGGACGTTGAATGCGTGACAAAAGAGATGACATTTAAATTTAATTAATAATTAGTGAGAACGATATGTGTCAAGAGCCGGCCGGATGCTTACTTTTTAGCCGTCTGTGTGCAAACTATAGCATAAAAAAACACACACACAGTAATTAGTTTTCAGTCGGGACGTTTGAACCATATGTGAGTGAAATCTGTGATCATCTTTGAGTTTGTACCGTCTGTAGTGCCAATAAACCCAGAGGACCCGTGAGTATTTCCATTCACTGGTTTTCATTCTTTTTTGTCGATTTCTTGGGAATAAGGTGGTTTTAGGTGGTTTTAGGTCATTCCTTCTTTCAGTACTTGCGGGCGAGCGTTTTCCCACAGTGTTTGAAAATGTGATAAATCAAGGTCTCTTGTGTTTGATTTAATTTATTAAACACGGACTTCCGTGTCTGTTATTTCTAAATTAAACACTTAGAGGAGAGTTCAAAATAAGACGCGCAGCAAAGTATTTTCGATGAACTTCGAGGCGTATGGAACCACAGGGGACCCATACAAACAATGTGTCTGTTTATGTTCGAAATATAAAGAAATGTATGGGAGAATATTGAAGAGCCTTAATATCGTAAACTTATATCGAGGAATGTCTAAGTTAAAATAAATGTAAACGTACCTCAGTTGCGAATTTGAGCGATTTGGTGGGTTTTGCGTTGACTGTTACTACACGTTATAAGAAGGAGACCTCTCCTTACAGTATTTTTGGCTCATGTCAGTGTCCACAATCAATACAGCAGTGCTAAACACTTTGAGTGATTTATTTATTTAGTTATTTTGTTTTATTTTGTTTTGTTTTGTTTTGTTTTGTTTTTTGTTTTGTTTTATTTTATTTCATTTTATTTTACTTTTTTTTACTTTTTTTTTACTTCTATCTTCCCATAACGGTCACCTCTCTACTACGACCACTTTCCTCTGTCCCCAGGAAGGCCATTGTTGAGTGCAGCGAAGTTCGATCGACTGAGGATCCATTTATCTGGCCTTGGGTGCCCGAGACATGCAGCCCTCCTCTCCAGTCACCCTGCCCTAGCTTACTTTTCACTTATTTCTCTGCAACGTTATTCAAACAATTGCGATCCCGGCTCAGGAACAAAACAACTCGGTTAGACGAATTGTCTCGCTTGTCAAGTAGGATAACCCTGGCAGGCGCGACTAACTGGCTTGACTAACCGGGACAGTTCTCGGCGTGGCAAATGCCACGTAATGCCTAGCTTGAGTATGAAAAAGCAGACGTTCGTATCAAAGAAGTGAAAATTAACTCGGCTAAACGCACTTTGATCGAACGGTTTAAAAAAGGCTTAAAGTTATATATTCAAAATCAACCTTATTATGAAGTGTAGAACAAATATAGGTTAATTAGTAAGATGAGACTTCAATGTAATTAGATTAAATTAGTCTGCCTTCTGTAATTTGTCTTAGTAAATTGTATTATAATACTGAGAAGATCTTCTAAAAAGCTAATTAGAGCTTGCTGGATCTCCTGCCTTATGAGATATTATGTAATTATCAAATGTATATGTTTCAATGAAAGAAGGCGAAATAAAGAAGAAAGAAACTCAGAGAAAAACCGGAGGCATTTACACATATAATATTTCACACAATAAGGTTTATCAATATATAATCATTCTTGCAGGGACTCCTTTTTGCATATAAAAGCTCAATAAAGGTGCCTCCGGAAGAGGGTTGTCTCGGGTTCCCTAGAACGTTTTAATGGAACCCCATGCAGGCCCTCAGAACTTTCCACCAACTCGCCCTCCTCCGAAGGAACACAATGCTTGAAAAGGATGCTAGGCATGGAAAGCGTTTCCTTCCCGCCTCTTCTTGCGCGCCCTGATCCCTGTAATATATTGTCAAACATGGTTCCGAGGCTTTCAGGACAAGCTTCTATATTTAATTTGGTGTTGTTTTCTTTTTATCCAAGTCTCTTCTGAGAATTGAAAGACAAATGAAACTTTAAAAAGTTACAATTTTGACCCGAAAGTCTCGGAGGTCCTCGCAGCCAAGTTAGAATATTAAGAGGGAGTTTTAGCAATGACGAAGGCGACGGCGGGGACGACTCGTAAAAAATGAATTTATATTTTACCTTTGAATGTCACAACTCTGTGGATCTGTTCGGTAATAATAATAATAATAATAATAATAACTTTATTTCTATAGCGGTATATACAAAAGCTCTATATCGCTTTACAATCTAATAAATATCTAACTAACAATAACACAAACTGAACAAAGAAGTCAATTGAAAGCAAGTCTAAAAAGATAAGTTTTCAATCTGGATTTAAAAACATCAACTGATCGACTTAATTTAATGTCCAAAAGAATTTCATTCCAGAGCTTTGGGGCAGCGACCGAAAAGGCCCTGTCCCCATAGCTCTTCAGGCGTACGCCTATTGGTCTAAAAAATTTGCTCAGGCTAAACATTCACTGACAGCATTCAATTCCAAAAGAAGATACCAGAAATTAGCCATTGCGATTCGCGTTCTCCAAAATACTCTGAAATTAGTAATTTCACGTTGTTGTTTTGCAGAAAACGACAAAAAAATGTACAAAGATTCAAAACGCACGTGCATAGCTATTGTTTTCGTGACGTCGTCGCTGTCGCCGTGATGGTTTGCTAAAACTCCCTAAAATGTATCGGATGTGGCTTATTATCTGACACGTCTTACTCAATTACGGAACAAAAAAAACATTTCCCTTTCCGTACCCTATACAGGAAAACGATTATAATAGGGCGTCGTGTGCAATTTCAAATTTTCAGACGATTGAATTGCCCTGCTAAAAATATTCCCATAAGACTGATAGCAACAACAACAACAATTTATTGGTATTCCCATGTATAGATGGTATTACCTAAAATGATAACTAATACAGCACAAATCACTTTAAATTAAATAAAATTACATTTTTCCCTTATATGCAATGCTTCATATATGAAGTAACCTAGTTTCTTACAAATGAAAGAATCAGCATTATTGAACAAGAATATAGTTTTTTTCAGTATCATTAAAAAGATTAAATAACGGATATTTAAGTACAATGTCGCTTGTCATTTGTTGTCTAATAGTTTTATAACGATCACAATGAAATAAGAAATGATTTTCGTTCTCAATTTGGTTAGAGTGGCAGTGTTGACAAATTCTTAGACATTCAGGTAATTTAGGTACACAGTGTCGCCCCGATTCGATTCTGAGACTGTGATTGCCTGATCGTAGTTTAGCCACAGCTCGTCTATGTTTTAAATTCTTTATTTGTTCTAAATAATGAGATTTGCTTACATGACTAACAAGCTAAAATGATTCACTCGGAGACCGCCAAGAGCAGGTGCCTAAATAAAGAAAGCGTTATTAAGAACATTATGTTTCTCAACCAGCTGACAGTGACTACAATGTACTAAAATACAGCTTGCTCATTCTTTGCGGCACAGCGAGTCCTAGTCTCCATCGCAGCCGTTGTTAGGGTCGTCACGCAACGCTTCTCCCCCATGTTCGAGCGTAAACTAAAGACTAGTAAAACAAAAAACCTTATGCTCCGACTCAAGGCCGCACTAAAATCCTTAGTCATACATACATATGTTCATTTCACGTTCCCTTTGAGTCTTTTCAGTAACGAAGTCATTGACAAGGGTCAGTAGGCATAAGTGCAGAATGAACTATTTCTGGCGATGCCATTTTGCACAAATTCCATGCATGATAACCAGCTTTGTTTTTGCAGAAATCTAGCGGTCTTCAACACATTTCTCCATGAAGATAGACCATGATCACTTTAACGACGCTGGCTAAAACAAGGACAAAATCAAGGACCGTCCATTCGGAATGAATTACGAATTCCTAATACAGGTGTTATACTAATTTTGCATCAAATGGAAAACGGGTTCGTAGTAAACAGATAACAGACTAACACAGCGACGTGACGTAAACATGACGTAATTAATTAGCTATCAAACATGTTCGCATTCCTTCCTCAAATATGCTGAGACGTGAACGACGGAAAAGAGATACTTTAAGCAATAGACCACAAGTTTCACGCGGGATGTTGGTAGAACACGAGAAGAATTTGTAAACCACGAGCCGCAGGCGAGTGGTTTACGAATTCTTCGAGTGAAGGAGGAAGGCCGTGCCTTCCGAAGTATTGGAAAATATATCCCTATACTGTGCAATCAGTCTTGCTAATTTTTGTCTGTTATTTAACTTATTATAGCTGATTAGGTCCTCCAAAACGAGAGGATTCTTGCAAAAATTACCATCAGCTCAGGTCACCCACACGTCACGCAATTTCCTCTACCGTCGCGTCCGCGTTCATGATTGACGTGACGTCAATGGTCAAATGACACCGCTTGCTAACACAACCTTGGAACAACAGAGCTCGTTCGTTTATACTTGCAGAGTTTTCGCTATATACCACAGTGTATGAGAGGTACGGCAAACCTGATACTTCCAGTTTCAATTTTCAATCAGCTGTTGAGGAGGACGGGTGTTTGTTTTTTGTCTTTTTTGGCAGGGATTACTCAGGGGCGCTGAACAAGTTCGTGGCCTCCAGCCATCCAGGGAACGCTCTCGAAAACGTGACACGCTGTAACCTTTAGTACACAAGAACTTGAAAGTCATTGAGAATTTCATTCATTTAAATATTTGTTTTCTCCTCTCTGTTCCTCGAGACACACGGCGGAACAGAAAGAAAACGTTTCAGTTTCGAGCTTCCAAAACTTTTGTCGATTTGAACCGCAAATACGAAAGCGGGTAGCTTCCGAGACGACAGTTCATTCATTCACCGAAGAGGATTAAAAGGACTGAATCCGGCATCAAAGATCGTCACCACCGCCTATTCGTCACGGATTGATATCTATCTGACATCACGACTTTTCAGACTTATATCTGGCAAGCTAGTCCGCTGTGTGGTTGATTTTAGATTGAGAAGATTTAAAATAGCGACGCAATTTAGAGTTCTAGACTGGACCTCCCCTCTGAATCAAGGCCGAAAATGTACAGGCTGCTGGCTACGTTAGTTTGTTTACTTCAATCTGTTGGAATTTGTGGTTTCAACGTAGATATAGGATCGGCTGTTGTATTCAACGGACCTGGAGGAAGTGAATATTTTGGCTTCTCTGTTGCTCTTCATTCACAACAAAGCAAACGCTGGTATGTAGGTTTGCATTATTGCACTGCAGTATTTAACCTAATATTGTTCCCCGAAATAAGTCTGGTCAGATTTAACCTTACGCCCAAGTTCTTCTGATCTTATGCACTGTATGCACACTTTATACATGTGAGCGAAGCATTCTTCTCAACGTGAAGATATATAAAAAAAAGAATTTTAACCTTGATTTGATTCATTCCGAATTTTCCTGTAATGCAAGAAGCTTTCCGCTAATAAATTTTTGACCCCTCAAATCTGTATTAATTTTGATTCCATATTTGGCTATTTGACGAAAAGGAAACATGGGCGAGAACTTTATTAGGTTACTTCTAAGGATTTGCGTTTTTATATCATTCCAAAGGAAACCAAGAGGCTGTGAAACCAGTGAAATACGTGACCTGTAGCAGCTGTTTTCTTTTAGTTTCAACTAACTGTGTTTTGTGAGATAAGCTTAATTAATACGACCATTTGGTTTTATTTACAAACTGTTTAATTTTGATTTGTCTCATAACTATTGTGTTCAGATAACGTGAGATAAGCTTAATGAATCTTTGTTGAAAGGAGGTCTACAGTAGGAAATACCGTAAAAAGTCTTCAACTGCGTTTCTGTACTGCAACTTCTCGAAACTAACCTTTCAAACCATCGATCACAGCAATTAGTAATTAATTTTAATTGGGCGACATTTATAAATTGCGGCCAAGATAAGATTTTGTAGTGTCAAGGGTCTTATTTGAAATCTCTTAAATTTATGGGTGCTTTAAGTATACATCTTTATACCTATTGTGTGCACGGGGTAATTGAAATCAGTACCAAAATAAGAAGAAAAGAAAAGAAGGAAAAAAAATAAAAATAATAAAAAACAGTTTTTGTAACATCTGTGTTAGGTTTAGCTTTACATTAGTACATTGTCAATGTGTTGTATTATTTTTAATTTATGCATTTATTTTCTTTAAAATGTCTGTAAAATATTTTTTTAATTTGTCTACAAAAGAAAAAAAAGGTTCTTGTAAAAAAAAAAAAATTGAAATCAGTACAGTATGTGGGGCAACCTTAGCTTTGTCCAAACAATATCATCCTTGATTAATTTGAAATATTTTTTAATGAACTGACTTTTATGGGTATTTTTTGTCACTCAAATGCTGCCAGAAAGCACCCCTATACATCAATTAAGTTGAATTTTTTTTGAAGAGTGTGCCGAGCTAGGGTGCAGCATGAAAAACAATGTGTGGGAAAAATAAAAATAAAAAAAGCATGATGAGATGAACCAAAAGGACGCCTCTGAGCAAACTTAAGGAAAGTTTTCTTCCCTCGCAGTTTTTCACGCTGCGTCCCAACCAACTGAACACCTGGAAGAGGCTACCCCCAAATGAACAGGGTGACTTCTTGTCCTATCCTCTCCTAACATGGCTGCTGCACTAGGTGGGCAACGCCCATTGTTGACCCCCTATCTCAAATGGTGTGATCCCTTGCTTGCAACACTGAAATGGAACACTACTTGATTGCTTGCTATTTGTAAGGTGGGGTTTGATTGTATATTGCAATATTTCTTAATTTACAGGGTGTTAGTTGGTGCACCACTCAGCAATGTAACCAGTAGGTCAGATGGTTCTACATTACCAAGATATGGAGCTGTGTACAAATGTGAATATACTGGCTCTAGAGTACCATGTACATTCATTCCTGTTGATAATACTCGTAAGTACAAGTCCTTTAGATCTGGTTATGTATAAAAGGTAGCTGTTCATTGGCATAGCACTTGACAGACAGAAATTTAAAACCATGTAAAAACCCGTGAATTATTTACTTAATATGTAGAATTGTTCAATCTCAACTATCTCTTGAATATTACAGGAGTTAAGCAAGTGAAGAGGGTTAAGGATCCAGGTGAAATTTTGCCAACTTGCTGTTTGGACAACCCAGAGGCCTTAGCCTCAGAGCTTACTGCTTAATGGCCTTACTTCATCTCCCAACTGAAAAGCCCAAATTTATTACACAAACCTTGTCCAAATTGGATAAAATTTCCTAGTTTCAGAGAGATCTATTTGTTTACCTGGGTATCTACAAGCGTAGCTTAAGTCAGTACAATGGGTAACTTGAATATGCACAGAAATAAATTAATTTTAATTAATTTGTTAATAATTTAAAAAGAATGCACACCATTATATATCAACAAAAGCCTCAATCTGGCATGCAAATATTCTCAGATGTTATTCCACTGACATTTTAGGCTGTTCTGAGAAGCAAACAGTGTTCCAAGAGCAAAACGTTAGGAAAACTGTGAGCTTTGAGGAACAGATGTAAGGTCCAAGTACAAATATCCTCAGGACCATATTTTCCTGTCGAATGGAGGCTATTATGTACCAGTATATTATCCTTCAAATATTTTTTCGAACATACAGTTTTGCACTTGGATATTTCCCAGTTTTAGCTAGGGCATATTCAGTAAATGTGATGCACTTAGACCAGTCACATGCAAGTTCAATTATTTGAAGGACTATAAGGACTGATATGTTTCCAAATAAATAAAAGCCCCTGTTATTGGTTTTAATATTAGCTGTCAGAAGAGAACAAGCTACTTTAAATAATGAACAAGTCACCATTGACCTGGAGGAGAAGAGTGGACAGTGGCTTGGTGGCACAGTTCATAGTACGGGCACAAATGGCAAAGCAATGGTACAGTGTTGTATTTTATCTTTTTTTTTCCAACCGGTATTTGTTAAGAAACTGATGATTGAAGCTATATAATCATGACATAGCACATGTTTGCTCAGTTAGATGAGACTCACAGTAGTGTTATGGTTAAGATGGAGTGAACTGGGTTCTAGTCCTGGCAGGGGTCATTGTAATGTGTTCTGGGCAGGGTACTGTTCTTTCACACTGTAAACCTCCACCCAGCTGTTTATATACACTGTACCAGTTAGTCATAGGTGTTTGTAAAGTCAGTGCGGCACAGTGTGAAAAATGGCCAGTGCAAATAAAATAGGGGAGATTATGATTTTTTAGTCATCATATTTTTTTGGAAAAGTATTCAGGTTAATTGATATAAAAATCACACACATCTGATTTAGGAAAAGTTGGCAGACATTAACACATGTATGTGGCACGTTGTCCCTATGGAGTGAGCTAAAGGATTATGATGATGATTATCTTGCTATTTCAGGCTTGTGCTCCCCGGTTCATTTATCGAGGTCGGCCTCCGAAACCTGATGAAGACTTGCAATATCGCTGGCTGCTTGGAAAGTGTTTTCTTTTATCGGAAGACCTTGCATTTCCAACTGCCACTCGTGAGCCTTGCTTTGATGGTATGTGTTCATTGCACTGTTTGTTTATCAGTCCTATCTTAGTTATTTTGGTAAATTCGATACCTGAATTTGAATATATGTACATGTAGTCAGGCAAAGTGTGCATTGTGTTTTGACTGTTGTGATACATTGAGTGATTTTTGTTTGGATTAGTTATAATATTATGTGTTAATGTTCTGTTGCAAATATTCAATTGTGAGTCAAATTGTTTCTAAAATTAATTTGTTTCCAATCTAACAACAGTTTGAATTGGTTCATTGACAGGCTTTCAATGAGTCACCCCTAAAATTATTGTTAGAAACCATAAATCCTTCTTAATCATGTTATCAGTATTATTGTATTTCAAAAGTCTCATTGTGTACTGCTATAAGTTTTTTGTTTTGTTTTTTCTGTACTTTTTTAGAACAAAAAGGCAATAATCATTATGGTTATTGTCAAGCTGGAATCAGTGCTGAATACACTGTTGATGGTGAAGATGTTATAATGGGAACAGTTGGCGTAAGAAGATGGAAAGGTATAATTTATAATGAATTAAGAATTTGAGGAAAATGACAACACATACTTTCCAGTTTTTTAAACTGAAAAGTGTTAATTGTCGTTTTCTTAAAATTCTTTACTTGTATGCTGCTTTCGAGACCATTTGGAAACATTATGATAATAATAAAGATTTATGCTGATTTATGTTCACTTTTCTCCATTCTTAATTTATTTAGTTGACCTTCTTCAGGTTTTAAAGGGGCCATCCCACCTTTCTTTTGCCCTGTGGGTTTTGGCCCCAGGGAGGGAATGGTACTCTACCCAGTTTTATATGGGCAGGCTCAGCCCCAAGGTCCAACCACTTAACCTTATTATATACCATTTTGACAGAAAAGGTCCCCTCTTCACATACTTTTATAACTGGCTTGTATAATGAATAAATCACAAGTCTTCTTGACGTTTTCATGTACTGCTAAATAAAATGATAATTAGCCATAAGGTGTTTCTCTTTGAAAACATCTTCTAATAAATTTCCTGCCAATGGAAGATTTTCCTACCCTTTCATATACCTCAGCTTGTGAAATCCCTACCTTTTCATGTACATGTACCTGAAGTTTGAAAGCATTAACCGTTTTGGGCAGAGCCTCACTGTATACATATAGGTCTTTATATGGAGTACCCGCCCTGCAGGGTTTCAGCCAACTGAGTTTTATACCCCCCTTAACTTTGAGAACACCTTATTCAACATTACAAGACTTAACCTAAAGGTCAGTATCATGTTCTCTGTATTTAGTAGTTTGTGCAACTTTATCGCTGATATAAATCTGTGGGTTTTTGTTTTTGTTTTTGTTTGCAGGTGGGTTAGTCCTCACCAGTGCCAGTGGAGGCTCGGCTCCTTATATTTTATCCCCACAAGATCAAATTGACTTTGGAGATTACATGGGTATGTCATGCTATGTATGATACACAAAAGACTACGTTTAACCACTTTTCCAAACACGGAGAAAAGAGTTGAACATACAACACATAGCACAGTGTTTTGATGAATGTAAGGTGTTTGGAAAATCAAATGTGTTTAAACACCGCCTTGAGTGTTTGATATATTGTCTCAATCCAAACTAAAACTAAGGAGAAAATGGGGAAATAATATTATTGTAAAAAAATTATGCTAATTAAGATCAGATATTCAAACTCTGTCATGGTCGCGACTTTCTTTGTTTTAACATAATGAAGTATTAAATGAGTTTGAGAATTGCCTTTCAAGGTCACTTCTGTCGATGTTTTACAGAATAACTGCTGCATTAATGTTTTTTGTTTTGCTTCTTCATCTAGGTTATTCAGTCACTAGTGGACATTTCTCCAGCCCATCGAAAATAGGTTTGTTAAATAACAAGAAAAACTGAACTGTTAAAAAAAATGTAGGGGCTTCACTCTGATCTCTGTGGTTTTAACTGGTCAGCCATCGGACATGCAATTTCTAAATGCAGATTGTTTTGTTCATTAGAGCTTGTGGGTGGTGCCCCAAGAGCTGCTGGATTAAAGGGAAAGGTATTCAATCTCTATGAGTAACTCACTTGGTCATTATTTACATGTACAATCCTTTTATTACTGAACCATACATGTCCATGAGTATGTAGTTTGTACACGTGACTTGTGACAATGTTAGGCATCAAAAACTACTGGCACCTTACAAGCAACTTACTCACTGCATAAACAAAACCGACAGATGGACCTCAAACAGATGGATTTTGAAATAAAAAATATTTTGAAATAAAAAAAGCTTTAATTATGTGTGGTAGTTTGTTTTGCTATTATATAAAACAAATAGATTCCGTGTTGCCACGCGTCTGTTCAGTAATAGATCACAGAAGACCTCAAAATGTGGTAAGAACATCAGTGACACACTCGGCTATCGCCTCGTGTGCCACTTGTTTGTTTTTACCACATTTTGACGTCATCTGTGATCTATTACTGAACAGATGCACTGCAACATGGAGTCTCTTAAATAATTATATTTGTATTTTGTAGCATATGTAATCCAATTTGTAAGTAATGCAAGTACAGCGGCTGTATGTTGTTTTTATAAGTAAAGAGTATAGCATATCATTGTTAGTAGCATAAGTACTGTAACTGATGTATTGTAAGTAGAGAATATAGTATTGTTAATAGTGTAAGTGTCACCCTTTGTGAGTACCAGTGTAAGTCATGTACTGGTAAGTGTTGTATAATGTCAGTAGTGCACGGTTGTTGTAGTGTATATAGCTTGTAAGTGAAATTGATGTAAATGTTGTGGTTCAAATTTTTCTTTGGATCTGAAATTTTTCAAACCAGTTTCATTTTTATTTTCCTTTGTATGAGATTCATTATAATCTCAGACAAAAGAAAATAAAAATGAAACTGGTTTAAAAATTTCAAACCAAAGAAAAATTTGAACCACAACATAAATAAAAAAAATAACAAAAAAAGGTCTAAAAATAGAACTGTAACCAGGATAAGACACATTTAAATAATTTAAATGTGAGAACGTTTTTATAATTATTATAAAATAAAAAGGTTAAAAACAATCATAAGCTTTCGGCTATCAGTCTACAGCCTTTAACGAATGAAAAAATGTAAGCGCGTGGACGAAATATATACGAAAAGGGGTGCGAAAAAATTTGTAAAAGTGTAATACAAAAGAGGTGTGAAAGGAGTGAAAAATAATGTAAAAAAGGGAGTCTAATTACAATAACATGGAGTATTGCCTAGGCAACGGCTTGGAGTTATTTTCCGCGTCGAAAGGTGTTGCTGTATGCCATGATTCTAGTGTTTTTCGAACGCGGTAATTGCCTTTGTCAATGACACAAGCATTATCGAAGTCAATGGAGTGATTGTTTTGCCACGCATGGTTTGCAACGTTTGAGCCCTTTGCATAGTTCTTCAAATTTCGTTGGTGTTCCTTTTTTCAGGTTTGAAAACATCTTCCGGTTTCTCCTATGTAGTTCCATGGACAGTCTTTGCATGGGATTTTATAAACAACATTGGATTGGAGATCTGATGGTTGTCTGAACTTCGGAGACGGGAATTCTTGTTGAAGGGTTTTCAATGGTTTGTTGACAATGCGGATTTCATTTTTACGGAGTAATCTCGTGAGAGGCTCAGTTAGGCCGCTGATGTAGGGGAGGCATGCAAAACCCTTGTGAGTATCAGATGGATCAGCCATTTGAAAAACATATAAACCAATTCTTCTGGCGGGGGAACTGTAGGTGATGGTGGCTTTTTATTAAGGATGGTAGAAATAATAGACGATGGGTAGCCGTTAGCCTCTAATGCGGCTCTGACGTGGTTGGTTTCCCGTGTTTTTCATTCATGGCTGCTAGGGAGGCTAGAAGCCCGAAACAAAAGGGTTGAGGCCGTGCTGATTTTGTGTTTCTTATCGTGGTGAGAACTTAGAGAAATCCAGATATCTGTCAGTATGGGTTGGCTTCCAATAAACATCAATGACAGCAACACCGTTTCTTCTGGAAACCAAAGTGTCCAAGAAGGCAGTTAATGCAGCTGTAGTTCCAGTTGAAAGACTTAATGATGCATCTGATGTTTTAAAACTTCATTTAGTTTGGAATTTGTCGTACATTTTTACAAAAGTAGTCTTTATTAACACCTGGCTGTTCATTTATTAAAGGTGCTCATTTATGATGTTTCTGATGACCAGATCTTTGTGAGTTCACAATTGCCTCAACCCAAAGATATACCGGTATGTTATTACTGATCTTGCATGTAGCTCTACGGTAGATTATAGACTGCTAGTACATGTAACGATAAGAATTACATGGACAATGTATGTTACAACCTGATGGCTGTATACATTGCTTGGCTTTTAGTTTGGCCCAACTGCGACTTTCCTGTAGCTTCAGTCTGTTTGAGAAATCCTTGACAAATGTTGTTTGTAGAATACAAAATTCAACAAATTGAGAATGTGATGACTAACTTATAGTTTACTGAACAGTCACCTGAGGGTTGGGGGACTCATATGTGAAGAGGTTGGGGATAGAATGCTGGCTGTTTCACATAGCTGTGTAAGTCAAAGATTTTGGTCTCACCCCCAATTTTTAGCCATCAAGGTATTTTTTAGGTTTCAAATACCGTAAGGCTAGAGTCATGCCCAGATTGGTCCTTTGGGGCTTAATTCAATTTCCTCCTGTAGAGAAATGGCCTCTCAATTGACATGGAGTGTCTTTTCAGATTGGAACTTATTTTGGAAGTGCTGTGTGTGCAGTAGACCTTGACAGTGATAAGTAAGTGTCGATTATTTACTCCTGATTAGTGTGCACCCCAAGCCTCCAAAAAGAAGGACCCATGAGGAAATTGAAAAATATGAATTAATAAAAAAGAAATAACTGTTAGGAGGTAAAATGGTGAAAACATCTGAAGAGATCTTCCCTGTAGTCTCTCGAAAGGCTGAGACTTATTAGACACTTATTAGAGTGTAGATACCAAGGACTACATGTAATTAGTTACAGTAGCTTTAATTTTTTTCTCGTTAACCTCTTTTGTCATATCATGTCATGATTTAATTGCGCCTCCTCCTTGGTAGAAGGAAATGGCTGTTGTATTAATTGACATGTGATGTATTTTTGCCTGCAGGTACACAGATATCCTTGTTGGTGCACCCTTCTACACCCACGTAAAGGATGAGGGACGAGTATACATCTATTTGAATAATAAACAGGTTTGTTTAATTTGACTGCAAACAACTTTTCACAATTTCTTCGAGATCCCTTTTTTCCTAGCCTCCCATGCAAATACTCTTAGGGCTTGCCATGCATCATGTGGTGAAGAAACACATGACAAGCATCTGCGTGCGAGGTTTTTTTTCCCTGTAGTGAACAAAGTAAATAACATGGATAGTTGGTCTGATGGTGAAAAAATGTTATTTAACTCTGATCAGTGTACCAACCATAATAAATGTGGTGTTTTAATAATGTTCCTATTTTTTATCTGTAGGGAGCACTTAATTTACAAGACAAGGTCCTTGAAGGAGATAAAAAGCTGAATGCCCACTTTGGTGAAGCCATTGCTGCAATTGGTGATCTAAACAAGGATGGATTCCAAGGTATTGTATTCTGGGAATTTGCCTTTTTGTGTGGTTCCACAAAATATCCATACTCCC
The DNA here is from genome assembly GCA_022496165.2 of Catalaphyllia jardinei. Classification (NCBI taxonomy): domain Eukaryota; kingdom Metazoa; phylum Cnidaria; class Anthozoa; order Scleractinia; family Caryophylliidae; genus Catalaphyllia; species Catalaphyllia jardinei. The sequence goes on along the minus strand of CM042752.1, from coordinate 28,984,239 downwards.
CAAAACTAGGATTTTTCAGATCATGGATTTTTTGGTTGGTGAGGGGGGGGGGGGGTTCAAACTCAAAAATGCCACTGTGGGAGGGGTATGGATATTTTTTGGAACAATGCATTTTATCAAAGTGTGATCATAGGGGTAAGTGCTGCTGGTTATGTTGGTATCACAGGTCTGCTCTGTATGCAAGTTGCTACTGCTGCAAAAATCTCTGTGTGATCTCGATGCACTCATTAACTACAGCTTGATTATCAACTGCCTGCTAAATACAAACCTAAGTCTATGGCAGAGAACAGCTATCAAAGAGCATAATATGTTTCATAACCTCAGTATTTTGGAAGGAAGGGGATTCAATCTGAGTTTTTGAGCTTTATTTTCAGCTGCAGGTCTTAACATTGCAATAGTGTAGTACAACATTGCAGTAGTACAGACTTGATCTGTGGTCTGTGTTTAATGTTCATTACCATAGAAGTGGCATTGTTTAAGTGTAATGTTCTGTACTGTTGACAGATGTCGCTATTGGAGCCCCAATGGAAGGTGATGATGGGAGTGGTGCAGTGTATATTTATCATGGAAGCAGCAAAGGAATAGAGACACAGTATAGACAGGTAAGCTAATGATATAAGAAATTATTAATGTTGAATACACAGCATTGAGACAATCAGAAATCATGTATGGTTATAATAATGACCACTAAAGAATTTATAGTGAGGATTGGATGAAACAACAGTGTTGATTTGTGATAATGCATTGTTTGTGGCTAGTCTTACACAGCGCTTTTATTTCATCTTGGCCAAGGGACTCTTCACAGACCTTTCTGCTTGATGAACTTGTTGAGCATCACGCCCAAAATCCCATTCAGTAACAAAATGATGACAGTATGAAAACTGGGTATAAAAATAGCCTGTGCCAGGTTCTCGGTGAGTGGGGATGATAGCCTGGAACAGACTAGTGTGAAAATTAATTTTAATTTGGTTTTGTATTACAGACTGTATTGCTACATGATTGACTTAAAATAAATTGAGCGACTTTGCAGGGTTGTCATTAGGAGCCGGTAGGCGGCGGAAACCCGCCGGCTGTCTGGCCATTTTGCGCCGGCTACTTTCAGTGTGCACCAGAAATTTTGTAATATTGAGATTTGTCTTCCCAAGAAATCTTTTTTGGGGGGAATCTGAGGCTTAGTTTAGTGATCATTCTCTTGTATACATCTGATGTTATGGAAGAAGAAAAAAACTAAACACCTGCACAGGAAGTACCGTGCAAAAACTATCAGTGGTGTCCACGGTTAACTTGAGTACTATAAATGCCATCGCAATTCTCAAGTTCGTTGGTGCTTCGAAAATCGAACATGATGGCCAGCGAAGAAAGCGATCTCTTCACAATTACTTGTCAAGTCAATCGAAGAAGACGAAATCTAGCGAAAAAGAGAGCCACAAAGGCAAGAGGTAGCTTCGATCACGGTATAATTACGAAACTCACCGAAGCATTTAATACCGTAACTACAGATAAACCGGCCTCATTTATCGAAATACAATGACAAACTATCGCCGATCCACTACACGCTTTCAAAAGAGCTTTCAGAGGGATGGGGAAGGACTTGAAGTGTCTACAAAGATCTATTTCACCTTGCTGAAACTGTCGTGCCCATTCCACTGTTAAGATTTCAAAGGCAGGAAGATTCTCCTTTGCCGTAAACACTCAGAATCGCCGAATCGTAGAATAGCATATAATTTACGTTATCCGGCAGAGACATGACAGCAGTTTCGAAGGAAAATTTCGTTCTTTTGTTTACGATTTCGACAGAGACATGCAAACAAAGTTCTGCGATTGAAAATGTTGTTCCAACCATACACGAGGCCGTCAAAGTTGCCGCCAGATTGTTTTTTTTTTTTAGGACTTTGTAGCGTTACAATTGTTTACCAAATACTGTTGAATTAAAATACCTGCCATTTAACTTTCCTAAAATTTATGGACCTTTTGAAGTGCTTGTCATGAAAAACCCCATAGACAATCCTAATTAAAAAATAAAGGCGAAATGTTCCGTGATTTTGCAAACCTTGTGCCATTTGGCGGGTAATTTCCAGATGTTTATCAGTTTAGAGAGGACAGGAATGAAACACACGCTTATTTTAAATAAAAACGTGGAGTCTGAGTTCAGGGGAAATTGAATATAACATGGCTAAAAATTGCTACTTAAATATGCCCCAGAATGCTGGAAAACACGTTTCAGAGAGTTTCAAATTTTAAGTTTTTCCGGACCTCCCTAGAGGAGAGTGTAGCTCCGCAACACGCCGTCAGTGCTTGCTAAGCAAGCACAATTCACTTCAGCCGCCTGCTCAGTTCAGATCAGACACCTATTACATTTTCTAATGACAACCCTGCTTTGTCATCCAATCACAAACAGAACTAAAACCAAATGTGACTCACCTACAAATGATTTCCCGGGTTTTGCACCGCCGCCTGGTTAGCTCAATTGGTAGAGTGCCAGATTGCTGTGCGGGAGGTCAAGGGTTCGAGGCCCAGACTGGACCAACACTCAGGGTCTTAAAATAACTGAGAACGTGCTGCCTTTTGTAATAATTATTATAGCTGCAAATGGTTAGACCCTCAGGTCTTCTCGGATAAGGACTATAGACTGAAGGCCCCGTCACCTGCATCTTCAATGTTATGGTTAGCAGGGAACGTAAAAGAACCCACACACTTATCGTAAAGAGTAGGGCATGAAGTTCCCGGTGTTCTGGTCTGGCTTTTGTTGTTATACTTAGGGTTGGGGTGGGAAATGCTCGGAGATATTATAGCTATGATAAAGCTACTCTAAAATCCGAGGGTAAATAAAGTATTCACTCATTCACTCACTTCACAGCTGCATGTAACTAAGTTTTGTTTGGTTCACAGTATTGATTTCTTTGGTTTTAGTTTTATGACACTCAATTGAAAAAGCTCTGTTAGTGACCACCAGAATTTGCTAATCAGAACTCGGTAAAATGGTAGAACAAAATAAACTAAAGCTAATAACAAACATAACAGTCTGAAATGACATGATATCATGGAAACTCTTTTTCAGAAAATTTTGGGTTCAACGGTTCAATCTGGACTCAAGAATTTTGGATTGTCAATTTCTGGAGATGTTGATGTGGATGGGAACAAATATCCTGGTACTTTTTTGTGTTTTTTTCTCTTAAAATAAACATAATCAACGTTTTTCTTGCTGTTCCTCAACCACACACACACACACACACGCTCAAATGGGTTTCATTGAAAACTAACAGAACCATTTGAAGATTGTCAAAATTAAAATTTAGTGGCTTTATCTGCAGTTACTAAAAGTTGTTCTGTTTTCTTTCTTGTTACAACCAGATATTGCTGTTGGCGCTTATGGATCAGAAAATGCTGTTATCTTGAGGTAAAGTATGATACAATGTGAATCAATGCTACACCAATACAATAAATGAAGAAAACATTTGCCCAGGAATTTGCCCTTTGAAATTAAAGTCTATTGTTGGTTTTTTATTCTAGGACAAGAAGGATTGTGAATGTGAATGCGGACATTAGACTGAGTGAATCACAGATAACCTTGGAAAGCAACGACAGCTTGTGTGACTTAGAAGGCGCTAAACTAAAATGGTAAGGAGGCGTGTTTAATGGAAAACGAGCAACTGAAACCAAGAGAAGTGGAAAGAAACTTTATTAGGAATGGGACACCTACAGAGGTGAAAAGAAAAATATATTATTTTGTTTCTGTCAGTCGTAAGAGAAATACTTGGCATAGATTTCACCTCACAGTCTTCGGATATGTGTGGATTTATATGGGTTAACAATATTTGAAGCGCTCACTTATTTTGTCAACGATGCTAAACTAAGGCTTTATGCTGATGATACGACACTGTATCTGTCACACCCTAATCAATATGCGTTAGAGTCAAGATCTCAGAGCAAGTTCAATGTACTTCAGTCATGGTTCAGGTGTAATTACTTAAGTATAAACGAATCTAAAACTTAAGTGTTGCCACTGGGTGACAATCCACCATGTTATGAATTGTTTTCTGACCGTACTAGGCCACCCCTGGAAGTGGTACACAATATGAAGTTACTAGGTCTAACCATTGACAGCTCCTTATATTTTAAAGCCCACATTAAATCTGTATGTAATAAGGTTAATGTCAAAGTTAGTATATCTGGTTGTTAGGAGAATTCATAAATTCATACCTTCAGAAGTGATGGTCAATATTTACAAGGCCTTTATTTTATCACCCTTAGAGTACTGTGCTCCAGTCTTAGTTGGGCTATCACCTGGCCTCTCTAACAAACAGGAGCTTACTAATCAGTATGCCATTAGAACTCTTTTGAACATGGCTAAATCAACCTCATATAGTACCCCTTATACTTTACCATGTGGGACTAAAGACCCTAGAGCATCGCAGATATTCTTATGCCCTCTGCCTTTTGTACAAATGTTTATATAATATGGGGCTGGAAAATATTATGGAGATGTTTTTATTTCGTACTAATAAATATGACCTTAGAGGCCATTACAAGCTTGATCAGCCTACCTAGGCTATTTTAGCAGATTCATGCATAGGTCATATCAGTACATCACTAGAAGATTATGGAATAATCTACCTGACTATGTAAGGACGGAGAGCTCCATCTCTTGATATTTTCAAATCAATGCTGGATGAGGTCAACTTAACTACTAGAGTGGAGTGTGATTGTAAATTTTGTACATAGTTTGATTTATCCATAGCTTGTTTCCTCTTAGTTTTTGTTGATTCTTATTTATTTCCCATATATGTATTATAATTGCCATATTTATATTAATCACTCATTAGTGAAATGTGGATAAATAAATTACTACTACTAAAATTCCTACTACTACTACTAGTGGGTTTTTGGATTTGACTGTAGCACTCACCTGCGAGCAGGCCCACGTTTTGGTAGCAAGCGTGCCAGTTGCGAATCCGCGAGGAAAATGACTTTCTTGGTACCTCTTCAAAGAGCTCTCGCTCTTTGTAGGTTTGACTTAAAGCCTAAAGTAAACCTGCTCGCAGGCTTGAGTGATCTTCTCCCTAAATGCGCGTCTTATCCTTCTTTTTGCAGGCGTTCTCGTGTTTCTTAGTCTACGAGAACTTTGCCAAAGACCTTAAGTTAATTTCCAAAGCAATGATACAGTGTACACTTTAGTTATTTAAGCGCGAATGGCGGAATGAAACTAAATTGTAACTTACCCGTTATTGTTTTACAGTTTGAACATAACTTTGACATTTTTCTACACGGATCAGGTTGAATTTAGTGGTAGCCAAGGTGAGTTAAGCTGTGACGCATTGGGTTTCTGTAGATTGGTGTCCCTGTGTTATTAGTGCCACCTCAAGTCCACTCCGAGTCACACCAAAGTTGATTTCGGAGAAGAGCTAACCTTGGTACTGTTTGCTTTGTGGGCGAACTAAATGAGAAATGTCGCGAACGAGTGGGCAAACATGTACTCAAGTGACAGAAGGAATTTTTCTCATGATATGTTTTAGCAGTCGATCATTTACCTTAGTTGAATTAAATAACAGCAGTAAGAAAGCAAGATTCGACGAAGATGTGCACGTCGAGGGTAATGAGGTGGTTTTGTTCCTTGGCTAGACACGCTACCCTCACATTGCCTCTCTCCGACCAGGTGTATAAATGGGTACCGGCGAATTTCATGCTGGGGGTAACCCTGCGATGGACTAGCATCCCATCCAGGGGGTAGTAGAAAAACTAATAGGCTCTTCAATCCTTGGAAACAAAACTGATAAATGCTCAACTTTTTAGCCAGTGCACGCTCCATAATTACCGCTTTGGTTTCTCTCTTCTTTGTATACCGTGGCCACCGTACCATCAGTAAGCATCAGAGCATTATCATTAAGAAATTCCGTGAATAACTACTATTTCCTGCTTTCCAGAGTTAAAAATCAAGTACACCGTGGAACTAGACAAGGGAAAGGGATCTGACGCGCTCCGTCGGATGTTTTTTTGGGACGCAGTTGACAAAAAGAGGGTCTTTACCTTGGCAGGGAACTATACTTTTAAAACCAAAGGACAGTGGTACGATCTGGCGCCCGTGACAGTGTACTTTCTGGTATGTAAAGTGTTTTGAAATAGCAGACTCTTCCGAGGCTACACTGAAGAAATTTAAAAACGGCGTTTTCACTCTGAATACACCATCAAATGTTTTTGTCCACACTACACTACAGAAATTTGAAAACGCACCGATCACCAAGTCGCACTAAAAATGGTTTTTTTATTTGTGTTTGAGGAAACCCGGGCCGGAGAATCACATGATTATCGCGCTCGAAAAGCTCCGTTTTCAAAATTGTTTTCTGTCCACACTAAACGTGAAGCCGGGGCGTTCAACTGAATTCCTCTGGTTTGAAGAGCGTTTGCGAAAAGTTCCTTTTTTTCGAGACGGATCAGTGTGAACGGTGAGTCTAATCGTTTAATAAGCCAGCTGCTTTCAAATTTCTCCTGTGTAGTATGGACAGAGCTTTAGTAAAGCTGGTTGATAAACATTCAGGAAGGAGCTCCAGTTTGAAAATTATCTTCCTCAGTTCACATCTGAACTTGTCACTCTCCACAGCGCAGGCTTTGCAGCTTTTGGTGATTCTGTGACAAACAAGCAGCTTTTAACGAAAGTCTTGCGCGTTTGTTGTAACAAACGTACATAACAGGCTGAGGCGTCCTCTCACTGCAAAAATATTATTGTAGTTGTACAATATTCATTTATCGTGATTGTGCTTCTGTTGAGATCTCACCACGAAATGAATATTTTATTGACAATTGCAGGGAGAAAAGGGACATCCAAATTGCCTAATTGCAGTTAGATTTCGATTTGGTGGGTTAAGAGAATTCTAGGAAGTTATGCAACCCGTCTCGGATTTGCAGAACTGTCTCGAATTCTCCGAATCCCCTTCGTGTTTAGATAAGGGCTATGTAAATACAGAAAAAGTGCTCTGTTGCTTAAGTATGGGTAGTTTTTTAAGATTTCTCTTTTTTTTTTCGTTGTAGGATAAAGATGAAGTGGCAGATGTTGGTTCATTGCTTACCTTTGATCTCACCGTGTCATTGCCGCAAACTGCTTGTGGCGGTCTCTGCCCAGTACTGAACGACTATCTACCAAACACGTTCAGGGCCATAGTAAGCATCTCTGATAACTGCTACCTGCCTAATTTCCGTTCCATTCCAGAATTTCTGCTGAATGGCTCGTGTTTCCAAACTTCAACAATTTTCGGAGTTTCAGGAAAGTTCTCCAGGAGATGCCCATGCCATTTGCCCTTGTTTCGAAAGTTCCAGAATTTTTGGTTGTAGAGAAAGCGCCTGAGCTTCCTCTGATGTTTCACTTATTAAGACGAAACATCAACACCATACCCATAGTCTTATAGCGCACGAACAACCTATCAACTCTCATAAGAATGTACATAAAAGTTTTGATGTCTTGGCTTTCCTTTCCTAATGAACTGTGTTAGGTTCCAGCAGGGACTGTAGTAAAATGTACAGCCGCCATCATTTATTTCATAAAGCCATTCCCACTACAGGTATTTTTTTTTTACTCTGTGGTAAATCTCTCTTTGGCAGGTCGCTTTTAAGAAGAAGTGCAAGAATGAACTCGCCTGTGTCCCGGACTTAGCAATTAATGGCAGCCTGCTTTATTCACCTGGGTAAGATCACTGCACGTAGTGTTCACCGATTTAAGTTAAACCGGTTACGCGTTTTCCAGCGTGTACCATCCGTGACTTGTTTTCCCGCCCTACACGTTTTCCCGCGCTAACCACCGGTTATTGTAATTTTTATGACTCCATACGAAGTTCAAGTAAATTTCAAGCGTAGAGAAGTTTTGTTTCGTTTATGGATGACCATGGATTACTCAACCTTCTCAACACAAAAGGCAAAAACGTGGTCATAAAACTTCATATTACTTGTTTGCAAGGTTCGCGATGTCAGCAAACAATAATAATAGAGAACTTAAGCACTGACGACGACGACGCCAATGGCGACGCTAGGGACGACGCCTAGCAAAAAATGGATTTAAATTTTACTCTCGAATTTCGCAATTAACTAAACTAGTTCAGAGCGCAAATCTGTGTAAAAACCTACTTAAACTAAACATGTAATGCCAGCGATCAATTCTATAAAGAAATCCAAAATATTTGCCGTCGCGGCCTAGGTTCTCCTAAGTACGCAAAACTTGGTCATTTCACGTTGTTGGTTTGGCAGAGAACGGCAACGAAATGTGTAACGATTTAAAACGCACGTGCACAGCTATTGTTTTCCTCATTAAACTTTTTGTTTAGCGACGTTTACAATATTTATTTACAATATTTATTATTTATTTATTTATTTACCTGCGCCTAACTACAATCTTTGTACATGAATACATAAAAAAGGAGAAAAATCATTAGGCAGGGAGACCACTACAGCATAACCAATTACAGTGGCCACCTCATTAATTAAAACATAAGAATGACTAAAGCTACTAATATATAAATAAGACAATTAAAAGGAAACAAACGGAAGTTCAAATTACTAGAAGCAGCCCGTCGGCGGGCACAGTAGAGACCCCGCTATGTTGCACCTGTGACATATTGTTCTCCAGGTTCTGATGTCGTCAACGTCGTTGGCATTGCCATCGTGGTTTGCTTAAGTTCCCTGTTCTTTTCAGTGATGACGGATGTGTTAATATTTGTATTTTTTTTTCACAGTAACCTCAAAGAATTAAGAATTGGTGTTGTCCAGGATTTCACTGTCATGCTTACTGTCACAAACAAAGCTGAAGACTCCGCTTACTATTCCCAGATCAGCTTAAAGCACCCGGCAGATCTGGACTACGTAGGACCCGTCGAGGTAAAATCAAAGGCTCTATAAGCCAACTCGTGGTATTTATACGTGGTATGGTACATGTGACAACATTTTCGTCCCCATGCAAAGCCCACGATCCTTCTGGCCCGTGGCAGGGATCGAGAGCTCTGGACTTCCGCGATTCACGGACTTCCCGTCAAATCTGGCAAATGTGATTGGTTGGGAAAACGAAGCGAATACTCTGCGCATACTCAGAAAATCGGGTCTGGCCAGAGCTCTCGATCCCTGCCACAGGCCAGAAGGATCGTGGGCTCTGGGGCGAGAATGATGTGACAAGTGTTAAGGAGTTTGAATGTTGATGACACGTCATTAATTTACAAATATACATTAAGTGCACATTATATTAAAGTGGAACACTTGAGCTGTTGTGATTGTAATCACTGTTATAGCAAAACAAAACTGAATGCAGTGTTAAGTAGTATTTTCCAACTTGTAAGTATCGGGCGAATTTCACTCCTATTTTCCTCCGCTTCATGGTAGACATTTCGAACATCTGCTGACCAGTGCGTACAGCTTTCATGTTTGCTGGGCTTGCGGGCTGAATTTGTTCCGCAGTCAAGTTATTCGAGACGTGGAAGGTGAAACAATTTCCTCATCGAGTGATTTGTTTTTCTTGGCAATGTTTGTCAATGTTCGTCTTTGCATTTCTGATGCAAGTACTCATTATCTGACTGCAGAAGTAATGCAAATGAGAAGATTTTGGCATGAACGTGTCCATGTTAAAGTGTTTATAACTGCAGACAGTAGATTCTAATTTAACTCATTGACTTCCATACCTTTTTGGCAAAAACGCATTTTTTGGACACTTTTGGAGATTTTCAGGCTGGATAATGGCCTAATTAGCTCCAATCTACTCAAAAAGGCATTTTCAATATGGCAACATGCCTTTCTCTCCCCTTGCGTTCCGTTTTACGACATTTTTGCTCGGGCATTTGCAGAAATCAATCTCGATTTCTCTTGATAGTTGACACGTGATAGAAATTTCGAGCTCGTACTCTGATTGTTTAATAGAAACAGAAACACGATACAAGTTTTATGATTCCTTTAAACAACTGATGTCCTTGTTCTTCAGCCTGTAGAGTGTGAGAGGAGCGACCCTGACAATGGTACAGCGACGGTAACATGCAAGGTTGGAAATCCCCTTCTAGGAAAATCCAGTGTAAGCAATTTCACTGTTTTCGGTAAAGCGTATAAAATCAGTCGGAAGTTTGAGTGCCCCAATGGAATGTGGGAGTTACACTGAGCCCGCGATATACATAAGCAGTGCTGCTAAGGATCATGACGTATTTTAGTGACGTCATTTGGAATTGGCAACTTTTTTAACAGAGCTAACTATTATTAATTGTACTAACTTCAGGTAAAATAATGTGTTTTTTGCCTTGCTGTAGAAAACGTTTGGAATCAAGTTTTCACCAGGATCTGTGAAAGAAAGCTTCTCTTTGGAAGTACTTGCATCAAGGTACCTTGTTGTTGTCGCCCCAAGTTTTGTTATCTGTTTGTCTTTTTCTGTCATAAAGTGCACGTAAAATGCAACATGAGGAGAAGATATTTTTCTTTTTCATTGAAAAGTTATTTTTTTATAACTTAAGTTGGTCCGATCTGATGGAAGTACATGTCAAAAAGTGGAAGACAGTATTTTTATGAAAATATTGTTTCGTTCGATGGATCAAATATGACATGCCGAAAGTCTAAATTTTACCTTGATGCATACATAAATTCTCTGAACTGCATTGTAGAAATGTATATCAACCTTTTAGGAGAGTATATTTTTTGAGCTTGTTCTGATCATGCATTTTTTTACTCTGTAGCCAAGACAAAGACTTCAACGAAAAGGACAACAAGAAAGTTTTCTCCGTCCCTGTGAAGTTTGAAGCAGATGTTGAAATCAGAGGGTAAATATCTTATTAATCTAAAAAGGCCTAATTGCTTTATTTTTTGTAAAGTACTCGTGGTCTGGCGGCCTAACGATAAGCTCATTTCTATGCGGGACCCGTTTCTCGAACTCGACGAAGGTCCCGAAAAGTTTTCGCACCCGGAAAGCCGTAGCAACATTTAAAACCTTATGATTACAGAGCTGTTCTATTTACATATTCTTGATATAAACAGAGGTTTTCTTCGCACAGGAAGGTACATATTATCTAAAAATGGCCTTGGTTTCCGGGGCTTTCGAGAAACGGGTCCCCTGACCGGGAACGTTGTTCGATCAAGCAACAAATAAGTTAGCTCACTCAAAATACGAACGCGTATGCAGCAAATATAAATAAAACAAAAAATATGCAGATGTAGCATTTATGTATGAAATAAACAGTAATACGATGGAAATGTTTAAGATTCGGATCAACTAGTTAACTTGTTAATGTCTTTTTTCTGTAGTACCTCAAAACACGGACAGGTTGTGTATCAAGGTGCGGTGAGGGAATTTAAAGACGTTACAAAATCTCTGGACTCCATTGGGCCAGAAGTGATACAAACGCTGTCTGTAAGTACAATTCATACTTCACTCTATGAAGTCGTACTCGATAATGAAAGTCGTTTTGCTTAGGTCTTTTTTGTTAATCTCTTGCAACTTGACGAGCCAGTCAGAGCAGACAAGTTGACGCTTGGAAGAGTGACACGTTTGCCCGCGCTGTTCACCGGTTTAATGTTTCCCGCGCTTGGAACTAGTTCCACGTTTTTCCCCGCTTGCTATCAATTACATTTGTTTCACCCAAATGTAATTGCTGCCGCAGCGAGTGAGCCTGAAGCGAACGAGCGAGGCAGCTCTCTAATGAGCAGAAGATTACATTATAGGGGCTTGCAATCACTTTTTCGTACTAAACGCAAGGAATTGTGGTTATGCGCAAATGGGAGATTTAGGATGCGCAGTGGTATGCGCAAGGAATTGTGGTTATGCGCGAACAGAAATATTTTAGGATGCGCAGTGATATGGCGCAAGGAATTGTGGTTATGCGCCAATGGATGATTTAGGATGAGCAGTGAACCATGTGCTTGCTTGTTTCTTAAAGCAGTGTCAAATTGTGGTGTGTTAATTGTATGCATCAACTTCATGCATCATGACGAATCGATGGCGAGGTGTGACAACGGTTACCGGTAACAACATACGCGCATTTAATGTCGCTTGCCCAAGACAACGAATCATTTATCAAATCACGTCACATACAACATGTAATTTGCATACAGACAGGCAAACGAACTTCGCCTGAACAGCTTTTCCATCTCGACTACTTTACTCTCGTTCGAACAGCTTATTCACCTCGACTACTTTACTTGGCGGCGAGTTAGTTGGTGGCGAGATGGTTTCTTGGTGGCGAGATGACCGGATACCGTGACAAGGGATCGAGACAATAAAGCACATACACATACGATTCACATCTAGCTCCCCTTTACCAGAAAATCAAAAGGATGGAAATCGAAAGATGTGGAAATTGAAAGATGTGAAAATTGTAGCCGCAGAAATCTTACTTATAAATTCTGTATCGGTACGCATTAATTGTCTCTGGAGTGTTGACATTCTCGAAGACGCGTCCGGCATCGCTGGATATGTGAAAATGCTAAAACTTAAGTTTAAATTCATGTTCGGATGAAAAGGAGTAGATCGTAGCATATATGAAATAAGTGTGTTCTACACTTCTTTGTTTGTTTTAACTATTCTACAAGTTTTAGTAACGATGATTTCTCTTCATCTGATTGTTAAATGCAATGTATTCTGGTAAAAAGTCATGAATTCGAGAATTCGTACTCCCTTTTATATATTCTTTTAATTTTAAATCCTGATTATGTTGCTGCTCGCTCGCTACGCTCGCTCCGCAACAATTAACTTGACTTATGTAAAAATTTGCCTTTCCTTTATTTCGAGGTAAATTTCTGCTTGCAAAACGTGTATTAAGTTCAAATTCTTGTAAAGAAAAGGGCACTTGCACGCAATATCTATTTACTCCCACAAAGCACCCAACCCAATGACAAGTTCAATTGATTTCCCTAGCATAACGATTCAAATATGTTGTGCAAATGAATTCTTCACAGTTCAGTTCATAGGGTAACTGTTAGCATACTTAAAGTTGTTCTCTCCTTCGGCAGCATTATTACCATTTAGGTATACTAGTATTTAATTTATGTTGTTTCAGGTTCGTAATAAGGGTCCCAGTGCTGTGGACGGTTCAGTGGTGACAGTGAATTTTCCTGCCCGTTATCAATCATCCAAGCCCGAAAGCTATCTCCTCTATCTTCTGCAGGTTGAAGTAAGTGTGTACCGCACGCTTTCTTGCATCACGCAATTTTTTGGAGCGTTATGTTGTGTCACGCATTCCTAAGTAACCGTGTTATTTTCGTCCTGTCTTAACCTTAAGCTTGAAGGTGCTTCAGGGAGCTGTAACGCCAAGGTCAACCCCTTGGATATTAAGGTAAGACAATAATTAAATGTGAAAGTTGTATTTCACTTTTGTACACGGGAACTGGCGGAAAATGGCGGATATTGTGTGACTATCTTGTTTGTTTCCATAAAACATTCAGTTCTGTTCAGTTTCACCGTTTATAATTGAAGAATCCCTGCTAAACGTGCTAACTAACGTGTATGAATTCTTTATGTAACTTTGATAACGTGTATGAATTCTTCATGTAACTTTGATGGCTTAGAGCGCCAGCAATTCTATATCGACCTCCTTCGCTCCTTCTTTTCAGCCATATTGGCTTGATCTCTATCACAAAGACTGACATCACAAGTTGATGTCACGTGATGTTTTAGCTGTGCGATTTCCATTTTAAAGCAATTAATTTTTATCGCGCGCTTCTCAAATTTTGAAAATTTGCATTTAAAACAGTATACTTTAAAGTTATTGCTTCAGGCATGTTGAGTTGGCTTTGCCACCCCCACCTCTCCCCCTGGAAATTAAGGAAGCAGTTTATGCATGCGAATTTATGTAAAAGTCTTTTCTTCGTGTAGTTTATGTAGTCTTTATTGACTTAATTTAGTTTATGTAAAATTGGCTCACCGCTACATGCACAAGTTCAAAAGTAACAATAACTATTTTATACTCCAAAACCAACGGCTCCGTCGACCAATCTTTGTCTTAGCGTTTCTGTGATTTGGTAGTTCTTTAACTTTGATTGTTATTGTTTTGTTCTTTCTAATCAGGCATCGAATGACACAGCTGAACCAGACAATCAACAGTCACGCAAGCGCCGTGACACTAAAACCAAGATGTTGGTAAGTAGCAACAACAACAACAACAGTTTATTTCAGTATTCCCATAAAAGTACATGGTATTACCTACTAAAGTGTTAGAAAAAAAAGGGGTATATAAATCAATAAATATATAGATATTGATATAATTAATCTTATTACAAGAGACTGTCTTAAATCCATACATGAATGAACATAAGCAGCTGTAAGTCGACATATAAAAGGGTCAACATTATTAAATAGGAAAACGATTTTTAAATTTTTGTCTAAATCGTTGAAAATGGGATATCAAGAATGGGATAGCAAGAATCTCAATCACGGTGTTCTGGCCACTTACAAAATAACCTTTAGATTGAAGAAGAAATCCTGAAAATAGTAGTTTACTATGATATAAAAACACCAAAGAGATAATAATAACCCAGAAAGGAACAAGGACGGAGAAAGATGGAGAAGATTAACACGGATTATAAACAACACACTTGACAAATTTAGGCAAAACATTTTAAGATGCTCAAGCCGTGACTAATCTGTTACCCAGCTAAGTTTTCCACAGTAACCCTTGAACCTTACACGGGAGCACAAGAAATTACGTCTGATCACAGATTTTATTCCATGCGGGGATTAGGCTGAGGGCGGAAGATCACAGCTGGAACTCGATTAATAAGATGTGTTTACATGTATTTGCAGGACTGTCGTACGGCGGGCTGTAATTCGTTTTCTTGCAACGTCGGTCAGTTGAAGACAAGTGACAAAGTGGACATTAGGCTGACATTTCGACTGTGGGAGAACACACTTCTTAAGGTTTGACTTTCATGTTGATCAACATTTAATTTCTCTCTACGCTATCCATACATTGTCAGGAAATGGGTAATGAGAATAAAGAAAACCATCAACCAGAGGCCAGTCTTAATGTAACATCAAATTCCCAGAATAAGCATTAAACTGAAGAAATGTCTCACAATCAGTCAGAAACTACGACTGCGTGACGGTTGCGAACGAATTTATCGCTGAATGTGTGACAGCTGTACAGGAAGTCACTTGAACTCATTCTGATCAGTTATCCACAGCCTATGTTACCGTTTTCTTTTGAGCATGCAAGTTTTTGGCTGGTTCGTCATGCAATCTTCAATTGCGTGAGGAGCGCAAAGAGTGTCTTCGTAGAAGATTAACAAATCTTACGTTGACGGATTTCTCTCGACAGGAACTTGATCCTCCTGAAGCGGTAGACCTGGAGACGACTGCTAAGATTAAAGTTCCCAGTCAAATCACGCAGCCTGATATAAACAATGACCTGACAACGGTAGGTAGAACTCTCTTTATCTCAAACTGACTTAGTTCTTATTAACCGAGCAGGCGGTCTGTATGGGAGAATCTTGACCGAGGTCGTAAATACAATTCAATTCTTCCAAGGTTTGCCCGTCCTCTTTACTTTTTTTTCTCATCTGCTTTTTGACACTTACATAAATGAATATTGTTAGATGAGAACAGTCACTGATTTTGCATTTTAGTTTGCAACTTTTTTCACTTCAAAACATTACCGGTCTAGATTGGAAAAGCTAGATTGCGGTCAATATTCATTACAGCCAATCAAATTCGTGAATTTGGTAGTATGATAGTATTTTGGCAGTCCTTGTGAGACAGAGCCATATAACAAAGAGATAATAATAAACCATAAAGGAACAAGGATGGTCAACGATGGCGAAGATTGAAACGGATTACAAATGACGAACTTTGCTCAACGGTAACGCAGTTCCTTTCACACCATGATGATAGCTGCCAATCATAGATAGAAGTGTTTTGTATTCCGCTTTATTATATGGCTGTGTCTCACAAGGAGTGGGAACTACCAAATTCACGAATTTGATTGGCTGAAATCGATATTAAACACGGTCTAGATTTTCGCATCTAGACCGGTAATGTTTTCCAGTGAAAAAGTTGCAAACTAAAATTCAAAACCATTGACTATTTTCATCTAACAATATTTAATTTTGTAAGTGCCAAAAAGCTGATGAGAAGAAAAGTAAACATGACGAGCAAACTTTATAAGAATTAAATTCGGCTCATCGCTGTTCGCAAGCAAAATGTAAGTTAGTACAAACCAGTTACATTAAATGAGTTAAACTGTTTTTGTTTTTGCCATATAATAAACATCTTATTAACCGATCTAAGTCGGTGTGTATGGGAGAATCTTGACCTTGGTCGTGTGTACAGACCTCACTGCGTTCATTCTGTACTTACGACTGACCTCGGTCAAGATTCACCCATACAGACCTCCTACTCGGTTAATAAGAGCTAAATATTGTTCTTCTTTCTTTGTAAACTATTATTTTCAGTTTTCCTTCAATTTGAAGATAATTTTGTACCTGGCCAAAATAACTCGAAATACCGTGATTGTGCTTCTTTGAGAGATTTAAAACTTTCTGATTTAAAGCCCTGGCCAAACGGACCGGCAAGTAGTCGCAAGTGGACGCAAGTTGAACTTGCGTAGAGACTTGTGTTGGGTGGCCAAACGAACTCGCATGTTTCCTCGCAAGTACACGCAAGTCGCAAAAAAATTCATTTTAAGGCCGACTACCCTCTATTTTATTGGGTAATGATAGGTTAATGGCCGTTACTCAACTTGCATTGACTTGGGTTGGGTGGCTATACGGTGAAAAACTTTCTTTGACTTGCGTGCAAATTTGATCTCGACCAAAGTGAGGGCAAGTCATCGCAAGTCAACACATGCAAGTGCACGCAAGGCCTGGCCAAATTGAGTCGCAATTGGATCCAAGTTTTCAACTTGCGTAAGACTTTTTGTTTTACTTTGCTCTGGGACTGGTTAAAAAAATCACTTTTATTGCTTCGATTGATTGTGATAAACATTGAAAGACGTCACGAAATAGATCAGAACAAATTTTAGTCAAAACTGCCGCAAGAAAAATGTGGTGCAATATTTAAAGTTCGGTGCTAAAAGCTCCAGTAATCTTTTTCTCGCAGATTATAACCACGGCTAAGCCAGCTCAAACAGAACCTCAGAAAAAAAAGACTCCTTGGTGGGTGATCTTCTTGTCTGTTTTCGGTGGAGTTCTTTTGTTGGGTGGCGCGGCAGCTGTCCTCTGGAAGGTAAGACTCTCACTACTGACGACAGAGTGGACGTAGAGTTTATTTTTAATGTGAGTAATTTGTTAGTGAAGACGCGGTGGCTTCAGGGTTAGTGTGCTTGTTTCTGGATCGAGCGGTGCGGGTTTCGAGCTCTGGCCAGGGACATTGTATTGTGGGCAAGACATTTTACCTTCCCAGTGCCTCTCTTCGCACAGGGCCGGGTTGTTCAAAGCCTGATTATGCTAACCCAGGGTTAGTGAGAATTTTGATTTCAGTTTTGTAACTTTTTGGTGGTGTTCTGTTTATATCATTTGCCCTGCAGTTTTAAGCTGTAGTACTCTCAAACTACACCAAACGTTAGAGGTGAAAAACATTTTTAAACATGACAAAACGTTTAATCCTGGGTTAATGTTAAGCGGCTTTCGAACAACCCGGCCCAGGTGTATAAATGGGTAGCGGCGAATGAAATGCTGGGGTAACCCTGCTATGGACTAGCGTCCCATCCAGGGGGGAGTAGAACTACTCATAGTCGCTTCATGCTACAGAAACCAAGATAAGCTCCAGCCTGATAGGCCACTCAACTTGTATGCAGACCTGACCTTTACTGATAATTTTTTATCGTTTATTCACTGGCGTCTTCATCGATCATTTTACATTAATTCAAAATCATCTAGAGTACCGGCGCAACACAAAAACAAACGTACTTGACTGAAGTCGATGCGTTATAATTTGGATGTAAAGTTGAGCTTGCTGTAAAACTTTTATGGTGAAATGTTTTAAGGGAGTAAACATTAAGTAAGCTACTGGAAACGTAAAATATGTAGCCAGTGTCACTGAACCACAGAAGCTAAGTTAAGAACACAAGTACATTAGTAAAGAATACCATGTGAAGGAAATGGTAAATCAAAAAACACTGGTGAAGGGTTCTTGTAAACAGATATGTTAATCATCCATGCCTAGCCTTGTTAGTGTAAACCGAGCTTATCAGTGGTGAAGAGCTAGTGTAAACAGGTAAGTTGATCATCCATGGCTAGCCTTGTTAGTGTAAACGGAACGTATCAATGGTGAAGAGCTAGTGTGAAAAGAAGGCTATATCACTTGTGGCGTCATCATGTAAAGGGAAAGATAAATCACGTATTACATTGGTGAAGGGCTCGTGATATGTAGATCATCTATGGCCATGCTTGTTAGTGTAAACCGAGCTTATCAGTGGTGAAGAGCGTGTGAACAGAACGCTAAGTCACTTGTGGCGTCATTGGTGAAGGGCTCATGTAAAGGGAAAGATAAATCACATATAACAGTGGTGAAGGGTTTGTGTAAACTGATATGTTAATCATCCTTGGCTAGCCTTGGTAGTGTAAACCGACCTTATCAATGGTGAAGAGCTAGTGTGAACAGAAACCTAAATCACTTGTGGTATTATTGGTGAAGGGCTCTTGTAAAAGGAAAGATAAATCACATATAACAGTGGTGAAGGGTTCGTGTAAACAGATATGTTAATCATCCATGTTTAGCCTTGGTAGTGTAAACCGAGCTTATCAGTGGTGAAGACCAAGTGCGAACAGAACGCTAAATCACTTGTGGCATCAGTGGTGAAGGGCTCATGTAAAGGGAAAGATGAATCACATAACAGTGGTGAAGAGCTAGTGTGAACAGAAGGCTAAATGACTTGTGGCATCAGCGGTGAAGGGCTCATATAACGGGAAAGATAAATCACATTATAACACAGTGATTAAAGGCTCGAGTGAATACAAAGCAAAATCACTTATGGCATCAAAGGTGAAGGGCTCATGTAAACAAGCAGCTAGTGTGAACTGGACCGCAGCGATATACGTGGCGTCATCATCATCCTTCACTGTACGCCGTCGTAAATTCGATCATCTCTTCCTCTGCATGTCATGGACTACATCTCCAACTATTCTCCAGAACTTTTCCTCGTTATCACCTCATTTGTTACAACACAGACTACATCCTTTGGTATGCTCGTGTTTTAATTTGACTTTTTTCTTCAGCTTGGATTTTTCAAAAGGAAACGAGCAAAAGACATCTCGGATCCGATGGATGAAAGCGTACCAATGGCTGCCACAAACCTCGCGTGATGCGTAACTGAAGAACAAGGATCAACAAAATGTAACGCGTTCTTACCATGACAGTAGTCACTGACTACGTTGCCATTGCACGAACAGAGTAGTTCTAAGTCGCGTCAAAAATGTGTCGCTTGCTTAGTACTTTTTTCTTTACTTTGTCCTCTGGGTCGTGTAGGAAACCAGAAGGAACGCTGTGACACAGCTTAAAATACGTTTCGTGACAATTGGCCGTGGAAGAAACGTTTAGAAGTTAAGCTTTGCTGTAAATCTTAATTTTTTACTTAGTGAATTAAGAAAGAGCATGGACTAGTTTTTATTTAAGTGTCGAAAAGTGATTGGTTTTGCATTACTGTGCTACATGATTGGTTAAAAAAAACTCGCGCCACTTTTTCATCCAATCAGAAGTAAAACTAAAACCAATCATGACGCGCTCGCACACGTTTTCCCGCGCTTTACGTCAGCTACATATTGGTTCACTGTATTGTCTGTGTTTTTTATAATTGGTCAGAGTGGTTTCAAAGGTGCTGAGTGGTTTTACGGCACTCCATTGAAAACCTCTCTATTCCTTCCAGAGTAAAATTATGAGCTAATTTGGTTTTATCAACTGGGTTGAAAATGCGAATTGGCCACCGTGAAGAGATTCGAAAGCTGACGTTTCGAGCGTTAGCCTTTCGTCGGAGCAAATCGAGGAATTGAGGGTTGTGTGTGGTTTATATACAGAAATATGGAGCTACGCTATTGGTTGGTACATGGTAGCGTGAAAAACAACAGAATAAATTAGTTGAATGAAAAGCGTTCCGAGTGTCGATTTGAAAACTAAATTTTTGTAGCGTTGTTGAATGTCACTAATTTATTCCCTTTTTGTTTATGTCTTAGTTGGGATTTTTCAAACGCAAACGAATAAAGGACATATCTGGCCCGGACACCACGGAACTGACTGTCAAGTGAAGCATGTCTCATCTTGGCGAGACAGACGAGAATGTATTGGTTTCTGTAGCTATATTTAAATTTAAAACAAAACTCTTTGATAATTACTTTACATGAGATACTCTTGCAAGCTTCAATTGACTTCATTCGGGACGTCACCAACCTTTGGTGGACACTTCGTTTATAGTTTTGATTAATTGTTCAGTCTTTTCGTAGGCTTTCTAATCTTGTCAGGGAATCAAAGCGCCACTGAGCGCACGTGTGATCTTCCAAGTAACAATTGCGAAATTAATTGAAAATCTTTTAACATTTAAGCAGTCTTCTTCCAATTATGACCCGTTAACTCGACGTTTCCATTTTCTCCTGTCTAAGAGTGTTTTGACGCCGCTGTTTCGGGCAGTTTCACCAAGTTCAGAATCGAACTTACGCAAAGAAGTGTGACAAAAAATTCTCCTAATCCTTTTCAAAACTGAGGTAAACAACTTAATCGTGCTTTGAACAATCGAATTCTGGTCGCTTACTAAAGAGGGAAATCTTTCTTTCGAACAAAGCGCGGAGAAAAGGTGGCTAAAACCGAACCTTCCTCCGCATGGAGAACGTCTGATAAGAGCTCAAAAATTGATTAGCGGCGTTCAGTGTTTAACGAAGCACTAATCGGGAGAATTTGGTACACATCATTCGTTTAACTCTCAGAACCTTGATAAGTTTTGTCGCAAATCGATGATGCATTGGAAGAGTGAGACGGTAGTATTTTTACCAAACAGTGCGTGGTTATGAAAACACGTGTGTGAACAATGGCCGTAAACATACAAATGTAGACTTGAACCATTCTCATTTTTAATAATTCTTTATGTTTCTATTCTATATAATTTCTGCGAATGCATATATGATACATCTAGATATAATGGAAACGTTTCAATTTGACTAATCTAGGGCAAGTGACCGGTGGAGCCTGTTTGATTTTACTTTGTGTCGGTCTTATGTACATGACAAAACCGGTCAGAGGCCGCTCGTTCCCGGGGTCCCTCATCTTACCGCCCCCCTGGGGCGAACACGGGGTGGTAAGATGAGAGACCCTGGGAACGAGGTTAAAGGTTCCCTAGATTTATACAAGCTCATTTTTCTCGATTTTGTACTTTCGTTTACAGTGTGACACAACATACCGAATACCCGTAAGGACATTGCTTGAAATCGTTTTACAACTGATTATTTGTACTTAGTAATAACAGGGTAACTGAATTTTTTAGCCGTTTTTTAGGTAGGAAAAGATAGTGTTATACAATTATTTTTACTGATACTAATTGCAACAACAGCTATTTTTTTTGTCAATTACGTTTATTTAATTGCAATTTTTGTTATAAATCATACCATGTATTTTTCCTATGAATCAAATAAAAACTTTGTAAAGTTCCAAGTTTGTGTTTTCATTTGCTCCAACAGTGTAACGGGGATACCACTGAAACTGAAGTTTCAAGTCTTCAATTGTGCCGTTCCTTGCGCTCAATTCAGTACAAGCTGCTGTTCAGGAACCAAGACGGATCTCGAGAGACAAGCATAAGTCGAACCTTTGCAACATCTCTCCTGTTTTCTGTGAACGCAAATTCCTTGTTTCACTCCGGATATTCAATTTTGCTGAAAAGTAAATTCGGTTATGGGTGAGGTCAAACACAAAACGTGACGTGAACAAATAGAGAATTTTTATTGAGTTGAATTCTAAGTAACATTTTAAATCTTTCCTCCTTGTTTTGTATTCTTTTTACATATTTAAACCGTTGTTCTTGTAAGTGCAGGTTGATATAGTTATTACGTACATGCAGTTCGACACTATACAGCTATCGTAAAATTTTGTAATTGTTTTGTTTTATATATTGCTCTTTTGTTTTATGTAATGGGTGAACGTTACCGCAAGCGATACAAGATGACAAAGCTCTCAGGGCGACTCTCAGAGCTCTTTACGTGGGAAAATCTCGAGTGCTGCTGACTGAAACGAGCGCGGCCTGATAATGTGGGCCTTTGCGTTACAATGCGTTCGACCATAACGGAAGTGACGTGTAGGGCATAGCCGGAAGTTGTTTATTTAACCTGTGCTAGGCTTGGCACGACTTTCAAACTTTTTCCTTTTATATGAAGAAAATATTTTTTGTGGCATGTTTTAATCAAATATCTTACATGTGGTACAAAACTATTTGCGAACACGTGTCACTGGCAGGTAGATAAAATTTCAGTTACTTAAATGGAACTGTGGGTGCCAAAGACTATTTTTTTTCCTATTGCAGCGGTAAAGCCATGATTCTGCTGAGGAGCGCTCGCTGCGTATTAAGCTTCAGCGGGTTCAGCACTACTCGCGAACTCGCCTGTCGCGAACTTCTGCTTCACTGAGTGATGATGTGACTTCCGCTTCCGGTGACAAGTCATTGGTATTCACGTCGACAAGCAATACACATCTACATATATTTGCGAGTGAAAATATTCTTGATCACATAAAAGTTGACTTAACCGCACTGTTCGTTCAAATCTTACCCGTTATTTCCAAGTTTTTTGAGCTCGGATATTGTGCAGTTTACTATTCAGGAACAAGAGCGATGGTTCGCAGTTGTTCTGTTGTCTTGACATTTGCGTGTTTTGCAGCAGTCTTGCCTTTCAATTTCGACATTAAAGATCCTTTCGTCTATGAAGGAAGCCCAGGTGAATATTTTGGATATACAGTTGCCTTGCACGCTCAGCGAAATGGTGATAACTGGTAAGTCAGAAAATTTGAAATATATAGTGTTGTTACGTTAAAATTTTCAAGGAGAACAGTTGGCGCTTAAAGGGCGTTTAATAGTACGTTTCAGCGAGAATGTGAACAAGAATACAAAGCCAATGGACAAATTGTGAGTCGAGCAATGTCGGGCCTCCATTTAAGATGTAGATAATCCTTGTTTATAATTTATACTTACAAGTCTACAACTGATCGAATAGCGTGATGTGATAAATCTGAAGTTCGGGTTATCGCAAATCTGACAACTACTATATTAAATTGATTAACTCATAACTGTGGTGGCGCAGCAAGTATGCAATGATTAATGAAGAATTTATAAGAAAAATAAGTAATCGGTTGAACGGTATAACACTTTGATTTTGACGTTTCTTTTGTGCACGTTATGCGTTAATTTCCCGGTAGATTACACAAGATTTGTCAGTGTAATAGCGAACTGCTTTTTTTTACTGTGTACCTAATCTGTAAAATCGACGACTGACCTCGACAGATGCCCTTTGAAATATTGGAGTAATGTGCCATATCTGTGGTCAGAAACGCATATAAAGCCAAATGAAGACTAGATATATAAGTCGTTTTAATTTATTTTATCTTTTTCTGTCGTTGTTTTACACATTCAACAATTTGACTGTTCCGAAACTGACGTGAAATTTGAACTTTGTAAAATTCCACTGTCACGCTCTGCTTGCTTTCACGGAATGAGTGAATGAAATGCTAGTAAATTTCAATATACAGAGGTTATTTTCGAATACGTGCCAATATTTATCCCTCCCTCATGTTTCCTCGATCTTCAGACCCTAAACACAGAATTACCATGACCTAATACTTCGGAAATCACGGCGGAACGGAATTTTTAAAATAGACGAAGGTACACTTATCGAAGAAAAAGATTAAAAATAATAAACATGATTTACGCCCCAACAACGTCATTGTATTGTATTGTTTTGCAGGGTTGTGGTCGGAGCTCCCTTAGGAAACAAGACGTCGCCCTTTCGTGAAAGAAATAGATACGGAAGTGTTTATAAATGTAATACCGATTCAACTAAAAAGTGTGAAGTAATCAGTATTGACGACAGCGGTAAGGGAAATTCTGTCAGCTAAAGATTTTTGAAAGCAAATACCCGGTAACTTCATATGCGCAACCTTCTGATATGCATAGGATTACACATGAAGCAAGTTTTCCACAGGTCCTCATTCTTCAAGTCTAATCAGTAGTTAAAAAGATTTTGCCTGGCATGGAGTTTTGACGTACATGCTCAAAGCGCGATTTAGAGCGTTCATAAGCAACGTGCAACGGGTATCACGACCTTATCACTGGTTCTTCTTAAGGGAGATAGTTTTTTAAACTCTGTCAGGAGAGCACGAGCACGCAAAAACTGAGTGAGAAAATAGGACCATAGGGAGTGCGAAAGAATCATGGTAATGAAGGCGCGAAAAGGGACTGTCTAAGGAGGGTACTGCCGTGAATAAGAGTGCAGAAAAAGAGCGTTAAGCAAGAGCTTTAAAAGGGAGTGCGAAAGGACCTGGTATGATATGAGGCGGCCCCCCCCCCCCTTAGAAGGAAGTGCGAAAAGGTACAGTCAAAAGCAGGCACTGAATAAGAGGGCAGAAAGAGAGCGCAGATCGTGGAATGGTCACATCTCACGCGCTTTTTTAACCTTCCTCCTTTTCATTTCTGAACCTGCCACCTTTTCTGCAGAACCCAGAACAACCATTTGGCAAGGACAAGAGGTGAATGCAGAAGAGAAATCAGGCCAATGGCTTGGAGCAACTGTGATTAGTACAAGTAGATCCCCAAGCTATGGGAGATTACTGGTAAGCAGTGTTTGAATGAAACAAAACTATACTACAAAAGCTGCCTGTCTGTCTGTCTGTCTATCTGTCTGTCTGTCTGCCTGTTTGTCTCTCTGTCTGGCAGTCTGTCTGTCCGTCCATACATCCGTCCGTTTGTCTGTCTGTCTGCCAGTCGGTTTGTCTGTCTGTCTGTCTGTCTGTCTGCCTGTCTGTTTGTCTGTCTGCCTGTTCGTCCGTCTGTCCGTCCGTCTGTCTGTGTGTCTGTCTATCTGTCTGCCTGTCTGTTTGTCTGTCTGTCTGCCTGTCTGTTTGCCTGTCTGTCTGCCTGTCTGTTTGTCTATCTATCTGTCTATCTGTCTGCCTGTCTGTTTGCCTGTCTGCCTATCAGTCTGTCTGTCTGCCTGCCTGTCAGTCTCTCTGTCTGTCTGTCTGTAAGGAAAATGACGTCTCATAATTTTAACACCTTATTTTATTCCAAATGTATCAAGCGATAGTTGTCTGCTGATATCCCCATCACCCACTGCCCCTCCATTTTCCAGTAAAACACCCGTGCTATGTGATAATTATCTGTATAGAGTGTGTGCAAGGTACCGTCATCAAATTCTCAACTCTAAACTAAAGAGCTACTAAAGGTTTTATCCTCATCAGCCATAAGAGGCACTAAATTTATAGCTGTTTACAACTTTCTAGCTCAATAGCGTCCTTCGTTTGGAAACCGGCGCATTTTTGAATTTCGAAGTTATCGCCGTGCGTGACATAAAGCTAAGATCATGTTTGTCGAAAAATATACACTTTTCTCATTATTTTCAGCCATTTTAGGAGTTTGAATGCTTGTTTGAATGTTTTTTTGGTTCGGTTCAGAAAAACAGTCGACTAGATAGCCAAAGTAAGTTCCAGATGTTTACACTATTTACCGTCCGCCATATTGGAGGACCAAGGAGGTCCCCCAACATGGCGGCTCAATACTAAGCTCTACAATTTTGCGCGGAACATTTCGACGAATATCTCAACTTTGGGACAACACACACAACTTTGCTGTGGAGAACTGTCTTCTTTATTTATCGTCTACAATATAACAATTTCTTGACTTTATCCACTGCATGGTTTTTGATTTTATTTCTTATGGGGTGACAATGCACATACTCTATTGTATGGTGTAGTTATTTTCATTCGTATTGTTATTAGGTATGTGCACCAAGGTACACTCTTCGCGGCGTTGTGAGACATGACGAGCAGCCTGAGGACAGAAAGAGATTACTCCTGGGAAAATGCTTTGAAGTGTTGAATGACTTGTCTTATTCTCCCCGCGCTATTCAGCCCTGCTATCACAACCGTAAGTAAATCATAACGTGTTACATACATCATCACATGAGACTGAAGTGATGACGTCATTATGAAGCAACACATAAATCAATTCAGGCGGCGACCAAACTACGCCAGAGGAATTTGAAAACAGAGATAAATTTCTACGATTAGGCCTACCGTCCACTCTATTTCGTCGCGAAAACGGAGCTTGTAGAAAACGCTTTTCAAGCCGGAGGAATTTGAAACCGCTGGCTTTGTGTTTTCGTGTTGATGGGAGACATTTCGCGAGAACGATGACGTCACGATAATCACGTGACAACAAACAACAACAACAATCACAACAGCAACAACATTTATTTTTAGAAAACAGTCTTAAGAAACCACGCGCGCTGATTGGTTAAAAATCGTGTTTGTATAACTCGATGGAGACAGAACTAGTGCACGCTGTTGACGTAGTGATGGCGCGAGCAAAGATAATTTACATTTTGATAATCAAAGTTTACAAGTTGTTTTCCTTTTTCTCGTCGCGGTGTTTTCTAAAAGAAATAGAAAACATGTACTCCGTTTTTGTATCGAGTTATATAAACACTCGTGAAAGTTTGGGAGAACTCGAAAAAGTTGTGGAAATACTCGCCTGCCGCTCGTGTTCCAACAGCATTTTTCGTTCTCCCAAACTTCCACTCGTGTTTCTATAACTCAATACAAACACGGTACATGTTTTCTATTTCTTAAATGAGGACTACTGGTTTATTATTGAACTCTTGCCATGGCAGTCTGGCTTTCTTTTGAAGTCAGACATTTCAGACTAGAGGAAAATGGGACAAGACATGGATGCCGCGCTTACGAGAAGCAGGCTTTGAAAACTTTAGAAAAGTCCGCAGTCGATTTTTTTCAAAACCCCTTTTCGTGCAAACAGTCTACAAACCCCTAACTAATTTTTCTGAGAGTACCCCCCGGCAGCAGTCTAACAAAAACACAAGAACAAGCTAATAAGTAGGCCTCTCCACCTCATTTTATATGTGGAAATTTTTTTCACCAGCACGTTAGTTGTTTTAATGCACCCAGTGACTGATATATCACAAAATATGCAATTTCATGTCACTGAGGAAATCGTTGGTGTCTTTAATTTCAGCGGATGGTGTCGGCGGATATTATTTGGAAAACAAGGATGGGGTATGCGAGGCTGGATTTAGCGCTGCTATGTCAAAAGATGGTAAAACTGCGTTGCTGGGGGCGCCAGGCCGATTCACTGTTAATGGTAAGGTGATCTTGTTTTTGTAAAATGCGTGAAAGAAACCTTTGATGAAAGGAAGTTAATTTTTCTCAAGGTTATTTGAGTAGGCACCTGCATGGTACGCGATCGAGCGCAAAAAAATCACCTTGCGCGACGAGATGCCAAATTTTAATGTTATTTTCGCGACGTGATTTCCGCGCTCGATTGTCTGTTTGCTCGTGTACAGAAGATCAAATTCTGGAGCTTGATACAATGCAGGATGCAAGATCGAACACAGAAGTTAAAGCGCTCAAGTTTTCGCCTGTGGAGAAAATAGATGTTGCACTTTCTTTCATGATAATTGATGTTCAAATGTGTCCTTGACCTCCTTGTTTCAAACAGGTTCTATTGCAGTCTACTTTAAAAACACAAGGAAAACCATAAGCCCTTCAAAGAATCAAGTGTCTGATGATTTTAGCTCAAGTAATGCGTTTGGTGAGTAAGCTTCAGTTTAAAGATCAATTTAAGTATTTTCACAGAGAGCACTGCAAACTCCTGCCTTGCATATGGCTGGCGCGCGGGAAATTTGAATTGACCAATCAGGGTTCAGCAGGTGAGAAAAATTTTAATGTCCTCACGTTAATGTAAGTTGACAGGAAAAGCATTGAAATCAAGCACCTTTCTCATTACAGATTACATTAAATATTCACTGAAGGGGATTTAGAATTACCAAAACCATATCACATTGCAAACACTGAAAAATGTGATACATCTTTTGTCTCCAAGCTTCTAAGTTCCTCGAGCGTTGCCATGTAGGATAATAGTAGTCTTATTTTAAACAAATTGTGCTGTTCGTCGTCAAATTAAACCCGGAATTCTCTAGATAATTATTAAAAGAGGCCAAAGCAACTTTAGCATTGTCTTCATTTTAGCTAGCGGCGACGAAAAAGGCTATTTTCGTGTCGTTTTGGTAGGACAGCTAAGTTTTGACTGCCGCACGTACTGCGGGCTCAGCCACCGTATGCAAGGTAGCAGTGCCTCCCCCCCCCCCACCCCCCCTCGCGGTGTACAAGTAGGAGAAACATAAAATCTTAAGGGGGTGGAGGACGCCTAATTGCTTGTGTGCCATTGTATTCTTAGCAAATTTTGACGTCTTTTGTGATCAACTACTGAACAGACACACGGCAACATGGAAATCTACTTGTTTTATATAATAAATAAACGACAGAAACGTTAATGACGTCAGCTATACGTCTGTCCTTTACAAGAGATCATAAGAAAGAACTGATCAAAATGCGAGAATATTCAACATATTATTTTACCATTCTAGGATACGCAGTCGCCATGGGAAATTTCAAATCACCAGACAGAGAAGGTATGCAGTTTGCGTTTAAAATGCCTCCATTCACGGCTATGAATTATCTTCACATTTACCTCACACTCAGCAGGTGATGAGATGCATAGAAGATCTGTGGTAGACAAAGATTTGGTACCGGGAGAAGTTTCCACCAAATTTTTATAAAATTGCTTAAAAGGGGGTTTAAAACTGATCTAAACTTAAAAAAGGTTTCCCACATTTTCGAACCGTATCTCTGGTCCTTTATCGGGAGACAATGAATCTAAAATTCAAAATCACTGCTTCATATTTCGTTTCCCAAGAGATCTTAACAGCGGCACATATGCCCTTGAGAACTCCATTCTTTCGTTCACAGAGTTCTTATCAATGTTTGAGTGTAAAGACTCCAGCAAATTCTGCGCTGGTAATTAGTTTCATTCCTTTCAAGAATTTCGCCCTAGCGTGGATAGATGTCGAGTGTGTTTTTTTTCGCCATGTTGTCGGATTGCCGGCTCTTTACTTGTGGCACCAGGGATCAAAAGTTAGAAAACGTTACTTTAAGAATTTTTTGTCACTTTAATATTTAATGTTTTTGCCTTTCATGTTTCTTACAGAATTTATTGCGAGCTCAACTCGGGCTGAAAACCTTCATGGAAAGGTAAAGGTTATATGATGGGCTTTTTATGACGGCATATGAAAGCTACAATGTAGTTATTTGGTGATGGCTTGGACCCAGTGTTGAAAGCACTATTAACAATATTTACACTTTACTCTAATTTACTATTCCACTGCGCAAAGTTAAAGAAAAAGTTCCAAAAACTATTGTTCGCTTAAACCGCGTTTTGTTTTCTTAGTTATAGTAGCCCGGCCTGAAGCTTATACTGCCAGGCCTCTTGATCGCACGCGTTTTGCTGCGCTTCCTGTCAGCTACATGTAATTACTTACAGTTTTGATTGGTTCATTGGATTGTCTGTGTGTTTTGTGATTGGCCCGATAAAAAATGCTCTATTCGCGTTTATTGTGATTTATAGTCAGCAATGATGCCTTTGGTTTTAATTGGCTGATATGAGAAATCTATGAATTAAAATCGAACAAATACAGCCCAGTCTGTATGTGCTTCTTGGTTTATCCTTTTCTCAGACTAAATATTAAATACACACGACAAAATTTTTTTACTGTCTTTCTTTTTAAAGGTTATTGCATTTGAAGTGGACTACGACAACCTAATGTCCGTAAGCTTTACACTCCCTTTGCCCAAGAACCTACAGGTTGGCACAGTATATGGAACGATAAATTCTCCTTATTGATTTCCTACATTTCTTCTATCGTTGATTCCAAGAGTTTTCATGTTGTTGCATCAAGATATTAACTCTTAGTGTCTTTTCTTTTTCCTTCCTCTGGTTAATCAATCTACATAACTAAGAACTAAGATTTTTAGACAATTTGAAAGGAATTGGAAGATGTTAGGTGTCAAGATAATCAAGTTATTCTCGGTAACAATCTGGTGTTGGCGGGATTATAAAGAACATGACCTGTTCTCTTGGCCAATTAAATGATATTTGTTTTCCTTTTGGTTCCTCTTTGAAGTAACTCATTGTTTTGTTTCCTGATTTTTTTTCCTTTAGATGGGAAGCAACTTTGGCCAGGCACTTCTCGCTGTCGATTTGAACAATGATCGGTAAGGAATATGACTCAAAAATCCAAACGTTTCCACAGTATAAAACATACTAGTTTTAAAACTCACCTAGTCTGTCTAAAATGAGTCTGACCGTGTTTGGATAGTTTTCTAAAGGGCGTTGCAAACCTCTGAAACAGTGGGAAGAGCGGCTTTTTCCCTCACCATGTTATAAAGTTAAAAATACTTGGCAAAATGAGTTTACTACTCGAATTTAATTCCAGTTTATTCGTCACTCGTTTGAATTACTGAATTTGCTTGGAATAAGTTTGTCTTGGATTAGTTAATTTTGATCATTAACGCGCTTGGGAGTATACAGATATAAATCAATATTGTGTTTTTCTATAGTTATTCTGACCTGTTGGTTGGCGCTCCGTATCACCGACACGGAAAATTCAGAGAGCACGGCGATGAAGGAAGAGTTTATGTTTACATAAATAACGGACAGGTAGGATGCCTCTAACCGCTGAAAGATCACGCAACATTGCGCATAAGATCCTATGGCCCAGTTCAGACGTCGTGCCTCTGCCGTGCCTCTGCCGTGCAGAACTAAATTGCAATTGATGTGACAGAGAATTAACTCTGAAGTGTAAATTTTAGTGCTAGTTTAACCTATGAATAACCCACTGGGCGTTAGCCCTAGTAAAGGGAATAAGGGAACCACACGAGGTAAAGAAAAAATCTTTTGACCTCGGTGGGAATCGAACCCACGACCTCCGGAATAGATCTACCGTTACTCTGCCGACTGAGCTACGAGGTCGGACAGAGAAAGTCGGGGTCGATTTAGATGGTGAATCGCGGCGAAGAGAAAGTAAGGGTACATATGAATGTTGTGCCGCGTAGCACTATGGACACAAATGATGTAACAGAGAATTAACTCTGAAGGGTTCGATTCCCACCGAGGTCAAAAGAATTTTTCTTTACCTCGTGTGGTTCCCTTATTCTTTACTAGGGCTAACGCCCAGTGGGTTATTCATGGGTTAAACTAGC
>CM042752.1:28908705-28948705 GCA_022496165.2 Catalaphyllia jardinei | reverse complement strand
ACGGTTGGTTGGAAACCAGCTTTTGTTGTGTACGGCTAGCGTAGTAAAATAAAGCACAGGCTCCCCAAACTCAAAATACGTGGTGTATGCGACAGCTTGTGTATATAGAAAATTATATGGGAAAATCACCGATCGAAAAAAAAAATTGTGTAAATGACTATATTTCAAATGAGATAGTCATTTACACAATTTTTTTTTTTCGATCGGTGATTTTCCCATATAATTCTCTATATACACAAGCTGTCGCATACACCACGTATTTTAAGCTTGGGGAGCCTGTGAATAAAGTTGTATTGTATTGTATTTTACATGTTTTGCCGCGGAGGAGGGGGGAGGTGAGGGTGGGTTACATAATTTCATGCTCTTTGTATCTTTGCATCAGATACATGTTTTCCCGCCTTTAGCACTTGTTGTGTGTTTTCCTGCGCCTTATGCAAGCTACCTATTTCCCGCCTTTTCGTGCACACTTTCTTGTCCTTTATGCCGCTTACATGTTTTCCCGCCATTGGCGCTGTTAACGTGTTTTGGTACGTACTTTGTAACGGTCTCCCGTTCACCCGCCGTCATAACCAACCACGTGATTTTGATTCAACACTGATTGGTTTATATCACTGCATGTGTATGTACGTAGTGTTTTCTAGTCTTACTCTTATGATAGTCATTGCAGACACTCCATGTTTCATTCTCATTAGGTCTCGACCAATCGTTGAAGTGGACGGGAAGATAATCTTGAGTACAACGCAGATTTCACTGGAAGACAACAAAACCATGCGATTGGCAAGTGACCGTGTTTCGCGTAAAAGGTATCCATTTTATACTGCGCTGTAATTTTGAAATGGCTCGAAACTGTTGTTTCCCGATATTCACAGAAAAGTAATGTCTTTATTGCAGCGTCAATGTGACTGTGTGCTTGAAGTATAACAATCAGAAGCAATCCTCTGGTAAGTTATCTGGCAAATTAAACGATTAACAGTTGTTTTGTTTGTAGATCACACTTATTCTGTTTATTCTCCGATGAATGTCTGCCAGGGGATAGGCTGTATGTTTAAGCCTTTCCTTCTCAAAGCGCCATCTATACTTGAGCAACTAAAAACTTCTTCCAGCTCTTGTGAACTAAAATAAGTAGAAATATAGAAATAGACATATCGATTCCTCAGTAAAAAGAATATCCTATTATGCCACATTCTGCGTGCCACAAATCAATTTATCATCCCCCAGGGCATACCCCGAGGGATTTGACGTTTTTTCTAATTATTCGGCAGCCTATTCCCCTCCCCCAGGACCTCAATCTACCTCAACTATGCCTGTCCGTGTTCAAAAAAGAGTGGCAATATCGGTTGCAATGCAACAGCAAAAATAGTCGTTTTGTCAAGAGCGCGAAGCTTTTCTAGAGTTCATGAATACCATACATTGTTTTGTTCCAGCCAATCTCAATCGGCCTTCCTACAAAAATCTCTTTACGTCCAGGCAGCGGTGCTGGGCGTACAGAAAGCAAATTTTTTGTTTACCCCACCCCCTACCCCTCGGTACAAGACCACCTTAGACAATTCCCCATCCCTGGGCACGAGGGGCTAAACTTGTCGGGGGGATAGTAGCAGATGGAATGGAATCGCATATGATGTTGTAGCATCCCGCTCATTTCTGCATCACTTTTATTTACATTTTTTTTCAGAAGTGCGAAATGTGACTTATACAGTAGAGCTGGACAATGATCGGTTAACAAATGGTTATGATTTACGACGAATGTTTTTCTTCCAAGATAATAATACTTCCTTTTCGATCACGCGGCAAATATCTTTGACGAAAGAAAATGAATGGTACTGCAAGTTTCTCGACATAGCGTATTTGAGGGTAAGTTACGCTACAATTTTCTTTTCAGCACAAATCTTGTTTATTGTCTTTACTCTGATTTACTACGAACAGTTCTCTCTTTCTTTTCTTTGTTTGATCTTCAACATGTTATCATGATTTCTGGGAAGAGGACATAGTTCTCAGGGTGTTGAGATGGGGTGGGGAAATGGCGAAGGCAATCAGCGGCCCAGCGGTCGCGTTGGAGCTTGAGGTGAAGACGAAGTAAATTGCGCATTTATCTAATCGAACCTGCTTTGAAACATTGCAATGCCTCTCGTTCTGGCAATATGGAAGCGATAAGGACAAGGTGGTCCAATGTTTTGTATTGAGGTGATATGATAGTCGATCGCAGGTAACAGCCACTCGCTCCCCCCTCCCCCTGCCCCCCCCCCGCAACCAGTACTCAATATTTTGTCAAGTTGTTTGAACTGTTGATTACAGCCTTTTATCCAGCTTTGAGAGTAGATTGTCCTGGCTATCTTGCCATACCTTTTCTAAGCTTACATAGGGTGTCTCAACTGGCTTTCATTACGGTTACATTAGCCACTAATCGTCAATAAGAAAATTCATCTTTTTATCTGAAGGAAAAGGAGCAACTTCAAAACTTGGTTGACCCGTTAACATTTGACCTGACCTACGACCTCGAGACTTCCTCGTGCACTCTGTGTCCAATATTGAACAATTACAATGACATCAATCAGCGGTCCTTTAGAGCTATAGTAAGTATCATATATGAATGCTAGGAAGTATATAAGAATGCTTAAAATTTCAGCCAAAGTTTTGGGACAATTGAATGCTCTTTTAGAGAGTTTTTAATTAAAATAACTTTGTCAGTAGGCGAAGAACACAGACATAAATACAATATCACTATAAAGAACATTCCCTCTTTTTCTTTACGCTGGTAAGAATATTTTTTGATAGCTATTATGTTGTTTGCACATATTCTACTTGGTTTTAATATACTGCCTCTTCATAGTGTTCAATGCGGTATTTTCTTTCCATTGTTTTAAAGGTTGGCTTTGTCAAGAACTGTGGAAACGACAAAATCTGTGAACCTGACTTATCTATCAAAGGAGAAGTGAAATTTGGCGATGGGTGAGTTTTAAATGATGGTGATTACGTAGCATTTCTCTCATCGTTTGTCCTGAGGGTTGGGCGACAAGTCCCCAGAAACTTCGTTCCCAGACTCTATCTTCTCCCGGCCTTCTGAAGATGAGAGACCCTGGAAACTAGCTTGCTATCCCCATTGATGAATTTTTAGTATTCTCATTAGCCATCTACTTGAATGCGTATTAAAATCATACGATGAAAACAGAAGTTGATCACTGTTTTTCACTTCCTCGTCTAAGATTCTATCATTACATTTCAGGAGTCAAAAGGAGCTTGTAATTGGCAGTGTCAAAGCAATTACCGTCAGGGTGGAAGTGGAGAACAAAGCACAAGACGCAGCCTACCCGGGAAAGGTCATCGTGACCTATCCGTCTGTAATCGACTACGCCAGCAGTCAGGTTGGTCGATGAGAAAAATTCGTATTTCAACATTACTTAAGTCAAAAACGGGTCGCTTGAGAAGTTTCCGAGGAGTGTACCAAGGCTTTTACGAAGGGGACACGACGAATTTTCGGCGAAATAGGGGTTTATAATTTGAACATTTCGAGACATTCTGAAAGTCGTCTTGCTGTGTTGACATGCCAGCGGGGTTATAACTTGAAGAGCCAAATTGGATGATATTCGAATAAACTGTATCCGTTTCATTATTTCTTAATGCAGTCAGCATGTTGTAGTCCATCCTTCTCTAAGACGCGGGTATTTCACTCACTTAAGTTATTGAATTCTTTCTTTCTCTCCTCTGGGAGAATAGGAACATGGACATAAGTCTTAGTTGTTCTCGAATAACTAGTCTAATCTCGCTTTGAGTGACTGAAGTAATTACAACGAATCTCTTACTTCCTTTAGGAAGTGTCTTGTTCCACAGAGATAAGAGATGACGGGAAACGAGAGGCTGAGTGTACTCTCGGAAATCCTTTCGAAGGAAACCAGAAAGTAAGTACCTCTAAAGTAACACTTCTCATTGTCAGTCAGAATTCCAACTGAATACGCAAGTAGATACGTTTATTGCTATTACTTCCCCAGAACTTATTAAAATAATTCTTGAGAGATTTATTGTATTGTTGCATGTTTCAAGAGTTTTTTGATTCTCTTCGCTTAGTTTTGAAATGATTATGATGTGGAAAGTATGGAAATATTGAATTGTTGTTTTACATTGTAATCGTCTCTGTTGTTGTTTTTGCTGTTTTGTTTAGAAACAATTCGATATTGTATTCAACACTCAAGGAGTCACTGGAAACATCACTGAGTTTACAATCCATCTTGAGGCATCGAGGTAATTATTAATTGCAGAAAATGCGTTTCCATACGTCGTCAACTCTGTCAAATTGTTTTGTAGCAGCAAGCAGGATAACAGACTTAGTCGGCAGGTCAAGTCACAGATGGATTTGTTATTCGTCAGGTTGAGTGAAATCCAGTGTAGAGTACGCGGTTTAAAATCTACAGTACGAGGCAAAATTGACACGATTGGCTGAAAAATCACGCGCCACTTTTTCATCCAATCAGAAGTACAACCAATACTGATGGTTACTCGCTTGCAATTTTTTCCCGCCTTTTGCGTCAGCTACGTGTAATGACTTCGCTTTTTTGATTGGTTCATTGGATAGTCTGTTTAGTTTGTGATTGGCTAGATTAAATTACGTTGGTTTTGGTTTTACGACACATTGAAAATCGCTCCAGGGCAGGACTGATTGATAGAATATGAGGTTGTGTATCATGTTTGGTGGTAAACTGTGGTTTTGATTGGGAAATTATGTTCTTTGTTCTATCCAGTGGTTTCACGAAAGACACGGACCCCTCCAATAACGAGTATACACTCCCAGTTGCTGTCAGATTTGAAGCGGATATGAATATTATCGGGTAAGTAAACGAGAGAGACTGGACACTAATTTGATGCCCAGGATGGCGCCTGCTGCTGCGTCGCATGAGTGTCTTCCCTGATGTAGGGAATTATTGTGTGTTAATTTGGTTTTATCAACTGTGTTGATAATATGAATTGATTCGGAAGCTGACGTTTCAAGCGTTCGCTCTTCGTCGGAGCAAATCACGGTGACCAATTCACATTATCAACCCCCACTGACGCAGCACCACAGTTTTTTTAGAAACCTACCCCCTTTATTCAATCATTGTGTGTGTTCCGAGCTGTATTAAAATTTTCAAACCATTCTTGGAGTGTTGTTGTATTCCAGAGGTTGTCGGGCTCCAATTTTAATACAAAGCAGAAGCCCTTTACTACTGTGCAAAGTTATTTTGTTTTGCCGCCATTTTGAATTCTTCCTTGTTCATTTTACGCGACTGTTGTTAAGAGTGAGGGCAGTCAGTACGGAATTGATACCTGACTGGCCTTGAGTTCATTCATGAGTGTTACCGGGTATTTTCAGGTTTTCTAATCCAGATCAAGTCGTGTACAGCGACAAAGTTACAGAGCCGATCGAAAGCATTTACGATATTGGACCTGCAGTAAAACAAACCATAACGGTGAGTGGAGATATCAACAATCTATCGGCCTTTTTGGCGTTTTAAGACGCTGTGTCACATTGCAGGGACTTAAAGTTCAGAGGCCTGGCTTCCCGTTCTGACTGGGCAGGACATTTCTTAGACAGTGTCGTTCTTGGTTGGAAAAGCGAAGGCCGGTATAAAAAAATTCAAAGCTTTGGAATATTGCTTGACTACTGGCAGTGTTTATCCGGTATCGTAAACGCATACTGAATGCGGTATAGAGAGTAGGGACGAGAGTAGCCCGGCCTGCGGACATTTTCGAATTTGTCATTTTCGTACCCTGCTTCTAGCGAGCGCCACACACATGACTCGTCCCAGTCCCTTCTAATCTGAAATATCTCGCCTCCTAATCCCAGCCTCATTTTGAGAGAAAAACAGAATACCAGACGATCTAGCTTGCAAATGACATAAAAAAATATAACACTGGTGTTTTCTTACAGTACAGGCCACAGATCCTTTGTCCAGTGACAACAAGATGTCTTAACGAACTTTTTGCATTTCATAGTCACGGCATTTTACTGAAATTTTTATTGTGGATGTACGCCGTTTATACCTGTTTAAACCTGTTTTCAGGTGCGCAACAATGGACCCAGTCCTATTGAGTACTCAGAGGTGACAATTCTAGTGCCGTTCAAATATAACAAGCAAGAAGATCCAAACTATTTGTTGTACTTGATGGATGTGCAGGTGAGTCCAGTATGCTTGCTTAGAAAATCCTTCCATTAATCCATATACAGCCAGACGCCATCAAGAGGCTGGCAAAGCGAGCAGCCACACCCTTCAAACTTACCGACATGCAAGTCACTTTAGTGCAGTTCCCAGTGATGTTCTTTTTATTATAATCATCATCATTATCATCATCGTCGTCATCATCATCATCATTTTTTTACCACAAAATACAAAGAAACATACAACAGCCAAAATTTATGATAAAGCAAGGAGACCTCCCATAAACCACCAGGCATCATCATCATTTATTCGCCACAAAATAAAAAGAATCACATACAACAACCATTTTTTGATAAAGTGAGGTGACCTCCCATAAACCACAAGGCTTGTAACAGGAGCCACCTTGGTATTCGATATGGTATAAATTTTAATTGAAAGCTTCCCAATAGACAACATTCACCATTCTTTCATCACGAATTTAATCATCTTTTTCTTAAAGCTGGGAAAGCTGGTTGAACCAGTGAAAGATACTGGCAAAGAATATAAACTTTTAGGACCTTCATAGCGTATGATAAACGGAGTAATTCACCAGCGATGGTTTATTTCGCTTCAGGTTCTTGGAAATGCTGGAAGCTGTAATGTGAAGACCAATTATAGGAATCTGCAGGTTTGTGGAATGTACACTTCAAATTTCGTTCTTTTCAACGCCTTTCCTTCACTTCAAGCTGACTCTCAGATGTATCAACTTATCTTATTCCATATCTTTTTTAGCTTAGTGCCAATTCCAGTAAGCAAGTTGGTCAAGAGTCCAGTTCCTCCGCGGACATATTAAGACGCGACATCGAGAAGTCAAATCTCGAACTGGTAATTAAATTTGCATCCTTTCTTCAAACGAAAAAAATATATAAATTACAGTTGTCAGAACGGCTTTGTAGTTGTAAAAACCAAACCCAAAGTAAAATAATTATATCTGGCCAATCACAGTAAGTGCAAATAACCCAGTCAGTCAATGAGAAGTCAATACAAAACAATGCAACCCGTGCTAAGCACAGGAAAATGCTCGTAACGGAAGACACGTTTGGTT
The DNA here is from genome assembly GCA_022496165.2 of Catalaphyllia jardinei. Lineage (NCBI taxonomy): Eukaryota > Metazoa > Cnidaria > Anthozoa > Scleractinia > Caryophylliidae > Catalaphyllia > Catalaphyllia jardinei. The sequence continues at coordinate 28,941,496 of CM042752.1, read as the reverse complement.
TCCCTTTTAACTGTTCAATGATGGATTTGTTGTTAATTTTTAGCCTTGCGAATCTGATACCGACATGACGTGCCTTAAGGTTTCCTGCTACCTGGGAAGACTGAGGCGAGGGGACCAAGTAAAGATACAAATGATGTCCCGTCTCTGGCAAAACACCCTTATCAAGGTAATTGATTGGTGAAAGAAACTGCGCCTCTCGCTGCTCTTTTTGTTATGTATATTTGTTTTTGACTCATTTTAAACCTTATGTTTGCAGGCAAAAGCAGGCTCACTTAACCTCACCACAACTGCCAAAGTTGCTCCGCCATCTTCTGTGAGTGAACCAAACGAAAAGGACAACGTAGTTAAGGTTTGTGCCTTGTTCTGGCGAGAGCCGACAATAAATTGTTTTGCTCAAGTGCGGTGTTTTCCAATAGAGTTACAGTGGCTCCCCGCTATAACGAGGTGTGACGGTACCGAAAAAAATGTTCGTCATAGCGGGGTCTTCGTTATTATAACGACTTATCTGGTTAACAACTGGGTATATTCGTTATCGCGGGGTAACCAAGCTGAACCAAGCTGAATAATGGGATATACACCACGCGCAACAGTCTACAGACTACAGACTTGCGCTTGAACAGCTACATTTCACCGATAAAGCAAAATTTTCCTATCTTGACCAATTAATATTAGAAGATAGAAGGTCGGTAGTTTTATGTCAAAGATGCCTTCATATACATCCTTGGGTTTGTAGTTGACATCACCGGCCAAGATTTGCAAACCCTTCTCAGCTACAGTTATTAGCTAGTCAAAATTTCCCTATCTTGACCAATAGGAGTCGCGTGTTGGCTTATCAACCATTTGTATCATCGTGTCGTTTTTACTGACTGAGAGCGACATGGCAAAATATTCGTTATAGCGGGGTAAACTGTGCGTTGGGACCGTCAAATCAATTCGTTATCGGGGGATTTCGTTATAGCGGTGTTTGTTTCCAAATATTTTACTGTAATTCTGCCGGGCTTTCAAATATTGTCCGTTATAACGGGGTCTTCGTTATTGCAAGGTGCCACTGTACTAGGGTTTGTCTCTTGTTCTAGCGAGTGCCGACGATAAATTATTTTACTTAAGTGTTGCGCCGGCGGTGTTTTCCAATAGTGTTACTAATTAACATCAGCAGCATCACAAATCAATATGGTGGCAAGTTGATGAAATTTCAGAGAGGATGTCGACGTTATAATAATTTTCTGATCTATTACGGTTTAAGCCACAGATAAGAAAAGGAGACAATAGATACGTCTGGTAGATTCAACAGGAAGTTGTTTAACATCTCTGTTTTTTATTGTTAACAGATTGGCCTTACTGCCAATCCAAAGACCACTCCAAAAGGCGCCGGTGGGAAAGTGGCTGCTTGGATCATTATCGTGTCCGTCCTCGGAGGCCTGCTGCTTTTTGGCCTTGCAGGATTTGCTCTCTATAGGGTAAGTGGGATGTTACTGTCCAGTGCCCTCCCCTCCCCACCGGTAGCTGAGCCACGGTGTTAACTTTTGGAAACGTTCGTTTTAAATCAATGTTATGACAGAAATGTTCAAGACGTGAATTGTTTCTTCCTTTTACAGTTTGGTTTCTTCAAACGGAAACGCCACAACAAAGACGACGAAGAAGAAATGACACCCATGAAAACAACGACAACCCAGACCTAAAATTAATATTAGAAGATAGAAGGTCGGTAGTTTTATGTCAAAGATGGCTTCATATACATCCTTGGGTTTGTAGTTGACATCACCGGCCAAGATTTGCAAACCCTTCTCAGCTACAGTTATTCTCCAAGGTTTAGATCAAGGAGTGTGATGATAATGTAACGTTTGAAATTGTTAATGTGAAATTAGATAAGTGCTAGGGTACAAATAGTTTTGAAAGATTTTGTTTTAGTTTTGCGAATATTGAGAACCATATTGAGTTTACTTTTCTTTACACCTGTTTCTAGATAGCATTTGAATGTAATATAAAGTCTCGTGGGTTTTTTTACAAGAAGATGTAACATATATTTTTACAATTTAGTTTTTTTCTCTAACCGTTTGAAAGCGGAAAGTTTCAAGCTATTTATTTAAAAATACATATACATTGACCAATTAATGTTAGAAGATAGAAGGTCGGTAGTTTTATGTCAAAGATGCCTTCATATACATCCTTGGGTTTGTAGTTGACATCACCGGCCAAGATTTGCAAACCCTTCTCAGCTACAGTTATTCTCTAAGGTTTAGATCAAGGAGTGTGATGATAATGTAACCTTTGAAATTGTAAATGTGAAATTAGATAAGTGCTAGGGTACAGATAGTTTTGAAAGATTTTGTTTTAGTTTTTCGAATATTGAGAACCATATTGAGTTTACTTTTCTTTACACCTGTTTCTAGATAGCATTTGAATGTAATATAAAGTCTCGTAGGTTTTTTACAAGAAGACGTAACATATATTTTTACAATTTAGTTTTTTTCTCTAACCGTTTGAAAGCGGAAAGTTTCAAGCCATTTATTTAAAAATACATATACATTAGGTTGAAAACGTGAGCGCGTTCAAATAGTTGGATGTAATATATCAAAGTTAGAAAAGAAAAAAAAGATTTTAATAGAAGGCTTTCAAAATGACGTTTGTCTCTCGAAAATGACGTCAGGTGTCATTCTTGACTTTTGAATTAAGTTCCTTTTCATGTACAAGGTTTCGCACCAAGCCTCGTGTTGAAACGGAGGCAAATACCCTAAAAATAATCTATTCCATATTTACTTTTAAGGGCCTGTATATATTAAATTTCAAGAAGTAAATAAATAAGTTATCAAATAACTATATTATCCAGAGTTGTTTTGTGTCCCTCTACATTAACCCTTGAACAATACTGTAATTTAGGAGCGACAAACTGTTAAGTATTAAAACGAATTTGTCGAATATTCAATACAAGCCATGCTTAATTAAGAAAAGATGACACTTCGTTTTCGACATCTTTATTGATTTCCTGCTTATCCATATAGCTCTTACCTGATTTAATTCTTAATTGAAGGGAACTCTGTAGTTCTGAAGCAAACTACACGGTTTAAAACGAAAAAATAGACGCACTGTTTGTCTGGGCTAGTGTTAAACTTTGCCACGTCTCAAGAACATATATGGTTTTAACAGCATGAAGCGACTAGAGGTATGGGTTCTACCCCCTGTCCATCACAGGTTAATCCCCAGCATTCTGTCAGGTTGCCCTACCCACCTTCCATATCTATTCATACTCCTGAGTGGAGAGAGGCAAGTGTTTCCCATCCCCCTCCACCTCAAAAAAGGTGTCTTGCATAAAGACCCAACACAGTTACCCTGACCATCGTTCGAACCAGGAATTCTCGTTCCAGAATTCAAAGCGTGTCTCACAAGAAAACAGTTTGAAACCCTTTGCTACAGAGTCATGTCTTTTTTCACTTCACAGCTGCTCAATTTGCCCCATTAATATGGAAATTTCTTTCATTTAACCTTTAAACCGTATGTTGCGATTTATTTCTATGTACACTACTGCAAATGTCCGGATTTCGAGACCGACTCCAACAGAGCAATTTACTGAGCCTTCCACTTGAAATTACCTTTCTAATTTATCGGAAAAAGATAAAATAAAAAATAAGTTCTGAGAGCATGAAACAATTTACATTTTAGCTAACTGGAAAAAAAAAATAATTTTATACAGCTTCTTCATTTCCCAAAATGAGTGGAATTTAATTACACAGTATCATAAACTTTTTCCCGTTAATGTTCTGGAGAGGTTACATCTTCTTCCCAACCTCGTTCCCAAGTTATTTCATCCCCGTGGAAACGAGTTTGGATATCTTCCTGCCAAGGGAGATTTAGCCCAGCATGTTACGAACTGAAACTTTGGAAAACTAATGAAATGTCTTTTGAAATAATGTTGCACTGGGGTAGTTGCCCACAATACATTTGTTCATTTTAATTGACTAAACGCATTTTGAAATGAAATTCTAAAACGATAAGTTCGTTTGGCTCAAACGCAATCGAGATTCAGTTAAAATTATTTACCGTCTGCGACAAAGCAGTCCAAAATTACAAAATTCTAACACAACGTAAATAGACTTTATAAAAACAATTTGAATACAAAATGATATTCGATTTGCCTGCATTTATAACCACTGAAGATCTCCCCCAGTTATGTTAAAATTCGTCGCTGTTTTCCAGAGGGTGCCGCGGGGGTCTGGGCTCGCCCTGAGCAGTTCCGTCGCGATTTACAAACACAAAGTCACGGTCAAGAGACTCGGCGCCATACAGCTTTATGGAAGAAATGTCATTGGGGTTTTGTCGTTCATTGAGCGAGTTTGCAGCTTTTGCTTTACGTGGATTAAACAAAGGATCAGTCTCACTTGATGTACTTGTGCCAACAACACTACCCTCGTGACTGTGAAGAACTGGCCGTTGGTTGTCCAACTGGCCCGTGTAATTGTCAATCCTGCACTCAACGTTAGATCCAAACGGAGTTGCAGCAGTTGAATTATCAACGTGAGTCCTGTCTTCGAAGTTATTATCCTGAATCTCTCCACAAAACAAGGGATTTGAAAGAATGGACTCCAAATTACCAGGTCCTTCAACAAAGCTAGCAAACAGATCCTCGCTGTCATCCTTAACAGCCCCTTCGTGAACAGCAATATTATCCTTTGGATATTCTCCGTTATTTTCCTGCTTTACCGAGGTAATCTCTATGTTCAGATTTTCTAACTCTTCCACGATCTGTTTCTGAGCATTTTTCGATGTTTCAGTCGCTGTTAAGCTGCATTCATCGTTTTCCTTGACTTGCTCGTCGGAACCCGAACCACCCCTCTGTTCTTCTCCGCCATCACCTGACATAAAACTACTTTCATTCTCGTCTGAATTCTCAAAATGACCAAAGTTGGCGAGCATTGGAACAGGAAGTCCTTCAGGCAAATCAGTGTCCTTTTCTTTCTGTTGATCTAAAGATGGGACTTGTAGACGAGCAGCTATGTTGTTATCAATCTCCATAAAGTCACACTCTGTTTCCATTGTTGAGCCACGGAACGCCAAAGTCCCTTTCAGCAGGTCCCTCACCTGTTTAACATACACGTATAGCAATGCTCGGTATTATTTCATTAAATACAGTAGATTCCCTCTCATAAGCCTACTCCTGGTCGCGTGTGTAGGGTACATTTCCTTCCTTATGAATCCCCCGTTCCCACTTAAAGGAGTCAAGTCATAGCACATCTTGAAACGTTTAGCCTAAATATTTTAAGTTCGTCGTTTGCAATCCGTGTCAATGTTCTCCGTCCATCCTTAACCATCTTAACCATTGTTCTTCTATGGTTTATTATTACCTCTTTGGTGTTTTCCTATCTTAGTTAACTATTATGTTCAGTCTTCCTTCAATTTAAAGGCAATTTTGTGCCTGCCCAAAATAACACAACATACCGTGGCTAACCTTAACTAAAAGAACCATCTGTCTGTCCTCACTATCTCATACGGTTAAAGACAAAAACCCTGCTTTTTTATCGTTAAACTATTATGCCCCCTGGTTACTCATCGATTTTCAAACGTATTAGGAACGTAGACAAAATAAAAGGCTTCGTGAGAAACGAATAATCCTGCGTGAAGATGTGAAAGAATAGCAAACTAGTGTTTCAGTTGCGATATTTCGATATATTAAAATTCAAACTAAAACAAGAGACCTCAGTACGAGGCTCTGGGGAATAAATCCCTCAAACTCTATAGTTATTTCCCAGATCTTCGTGCTGAGGTCTTTTGTTTTAGGCTGAATTTTAATGTATCGAAATTTGGCTATTTTAGGACGCTAACTTTGCCCCGGCAAAACAGCTTCTGATATGCATGTAACGGCTCCCTCCTCTCCCCTGTGGGATCGTATAAGTCACTACATTTAAAGAGGCGTCTGTAGAAACAGAATAGAGTTAAGAAAACGGGAAAAAATATTCCTTGCCTGTTTTAAACCCGCTAAGCACAGATAAACAATATCTCGGACGCAATCTTCGTCCTTAGAAAGTTCATCTTGAAGAAGATCTGTAGAAAACCAGAAAATTAAATAATAATTGTATTGTTGACTGTGTTGGCAAAATCAAAGAAACAGTGGCATAGAATGATCCATACCATGATACGATGCGCAATTGAAACAAGAATAAATACTCATGAATAATATAAGAGTGTCAGCAATTCGGTATCCTTTGGGACAAAATTACGGGAAATTCTCGTAGCCATCATAGGAGAATAGACACATTTCTTGCGGGTATGTTTGCAGATACGACTGGCCCAAGGGCCAGGGACAGAGAATGGAAGTTATACTCTATAACACAAACACTCACCGATATAAGAATCCATTTTCCTGCCACAGTACAAGTATAATCCCTGCATTTTATCGAGCTCTGATTTAAGCGAAGACACTTGTCGTTGCAGTCGTTCATGATCCTACAAAGAAAAAGAAAAATTCAATCGTTTTAATGACTGCCTGGACAGGATAGGTCGACAAGATCATGTTTATCACACTGAGTAAAACCTTGATCAAGAAACATGTTTTCTAAAGGATTATCATAAGGTCTGTATGAGAAACGGTAAGGAGAACATTGTTGGAGCTGTGCCACGGATGCCGGCCACACCTTCAAAACTTTAAAACAAGTTTTTTTAAGTCCGTAATTTGTTTCATTCTTTCCAAGTCTTACCCATCTTTGTTCCATATTCATTCTATTACTTGCTATTTCCTAACTTAGTTAAGTATTATTTTCAGGTTTTTTTTTGATGTCAGAGTAATTTTGTACAACGTAATAATGGCATAATATATTCTCTTTCGACAGGCAAATTTTCACCTGAGCCAGTTCGTCATAGTCAACCCTGGAGCGGGTCCTGGGGCGAGTCATAAGCTTTCCTTTGAGTGGATTGCTGAGGGCTTTCAAGCTCTTCCCAGGACTTGCCGAGTGAGATCCGGAATCTGTGCGTTCTCTCATCTCGGGGGCTGGGACAGAGGCTGGACGGGCTGGACGTGATCCCCTGGGAACAAGCTCCTCTACTGATAAAGGAAAGAGTAAAATGTTCCTAAAATGGTAATTATTCTTCGGACATTAACTTAGAAGAATTCCTGTACAAGTTTTGGTGTACTTAAAAAGACTTATAGTTAGGGTAGTAACTTACCATTGCTGTTGATACTCAGTGTCGTTTGGTTCGGCGGTTTCTCTGTGGGCTTCTCAAACATTTGCTTGGTTGGTTCCATAAACTGCTGATATCGCTTGGTGAACGATGTGAAAGCAGACGGCGATTTCTTTGGTACCGGTTTCTATGGCAACAAAACATCCCTAAGTTACGTACGCGGAAAGATCACGTGTGACAGAAATAAAAAAAGCGAGTTACCTTTCTCATAGGGAGTGCCCCAGATGAATCCATGGGGCGAAGAGCGGACGGACGTGACAGCCGGGGACTGGATCGAGTTGATGATGGCTTCAAGTGTTGAAAAATGTAAAAGAAATAAGTTAGTTCCAAAGGATCAAACTTTTACTCTGGCACTTCACTATAAAGACAAAAAGAACTTCTCCTTACAACGCCAAAACGTATCCTATTGTACCTGTGAAAACGATTGCTCGGGGCTCATCAGTGAAAATCGTTTCCTAGGCATCCTCTAGTTCTTTTAAAACTCTGATTTTATGGCAAGAATTTGAGATTGGATCTTTGCACAAACACTTGCCTGCCCTACTTTCAAATTACAGTGGCGTCCATGGACTTGGCTCTGTTCGTCAAGTATTAACCAAGAACTGAGCACGACGTAAAATGTTTGTAGAGAGAGACGTCACAAAACATAAGAAATAGTTATTCCGTGTTGTTTGTGACACGTTTTACGTAGTCCTAACAACTTACAAGTACCTACCCATCCCAGCCCCTTTGCTGCAAGCCTAATTAATTAATTGAAATTGGTTAGTTTGCTGTAATTAATTAAAACTAATTAATTAAACAAACATTAAAGCTTACACCTTATAACCATAGTGCTTTAGCGGACGTCAACCCCCAAACCATCCCAATAGTGCATTGTGCACTAAAAACGGATATTTCAACTTTCACACCTTAGCAGCACAGACGGTGCATCTGAGATGTTACCAATCAGTTTGCACGATTCTTGTCACGTGTCCCAAATGGTCTAATCAGAGAGCTGAATTTCAACATCCACTTTTCTCTCAATGGAGCGCATTTGAAAAAATGGCGGCGAGTGTGGATATACCACTACTACTACTACTACTACCACTACTATCACTACTATCACTACTACCACTGCTACCACTATACGATCACATCACCAAAATCCTGTAATTTGATTGGTTGCATCCTAGAAGCGCCCCCTATACGACTCACTACGTACCTTGTTTTCTCTCATTACCAACGCACTTTTGACGTAACGGTACACGTCATCGTAGACGCGAGGAAATTTCATCAGATAACTCATACAGGCCGAGTAGCTCCCTGAAAGGACTGGGTACCAACAGAAAGGCAGTTATAAGTTTTAACTTATTAAACTGCCTTGCTTAGTACATCTTCCGTTTGTGCTTAGAAATACAAACGGAAGATGTACTAAGCAAGGCAGTTTACATACAGCTTTTTCCAGAATGGTTGTCCTGTAGCTTAAAAAGTATGCATACGCGACAATGCTTTAAGTGGTATTGGTAGTTCAACATTACTTCATGTCAATCAGTGGTTAACTAACTCTACCCATAATATACAAGAACATCTACCCAGAATATCTTTCAACATTGCTGGGAACGGTAACTACGATTTTTCTCGAAACAACCGTCAACAATTGATTCAGTCATGGTCAAGCACATGAAAATAAGTTCGTTTTGCTAATAGAAGGGCGCATTACCAGCGCAAAACCAGTTTATTTCTGAAATAACAAGTGCTTTCGTTAGTCACGCATCACACCAGCTTGTGGGAACCGCTATTTAGTTGCCGAGCATACGAATACGAACATGTGCATACGCACAAACTCTCTTGGCAGTTTTTTAGTAGAAGCGCAAACTGCAATTCAAGAGAACCTGTTCGCAGGCAAACACATGCTACAGAACACGCGAAGTGGCTCAAAAGCAACAAGTGTTGTTAGAAAATTCTGGGAATTATAATTAAACAACCATACGTTTATCTCTGATGGCCTCCAGCATGCTGATGTAAATATAGTCTACCAGGTCCAACAAAGGCCCATCAGCAAACAGAGCATCCCAGATTACAAGAACGTCATCCATAGGGAACTCACGACCAAACAACAAGCGAATCCAGCGACTGTGAATAAAACAACATTTTTACCTTTAAAAAAAACTAAGTAATAACGCGTTTTATTCAAATGAGCTTCGAACGCATTTTGAATTTTAACTGAATCTATGTTTTTCTTTTCTTTGGTTGAGCTCTGTAACTGTTGAACAACTGGAGGAAAAGGGGGTCGCCTTAAAAGTAAAGAGTAATTTTGGCGCTTAACGCGCGTTTTCTCTATTGTATCAAAATCAGAAAATCCATAAACAAAAAAAAAAATTCACCTCAATGAAAGTCGACAATAAATTAACGCGCCGCATAATTTCACGCGGTTTGTAATTTTATGCGGCGTGTTACTTTGCGCGCACAATTATACTTGAATCTGACTGGCGTTGACACACTATACAAGGTTATTTTCTTCATTTACTTACAGCCCATAGACTTGAGGTGTAATGTCTAAATTCTTCATGTGAACCCAAAGTTCTGGGTCATATTTCCTCAACATGTGCTCCTGTATTCGATTCAGTTTCTTGACGATGGCTGTGGACTAGAAAATGACAAACAGTAACATTAATTATTATATGGCTAGCTCTGTAAGCGGGTGAGATGAACAAAATCCTGCGCTGTGACTGGTTACCCAAACTCGGGATTACGCGCTGCGTCCCGCAAGAAAACAGTTTTTCCCAAAGCCGAGGCAGGTTCTTCAAAGTAAATATAATAAATCCTTTATAAACAAAGCTTGTTCGGTCAAGGTGGCTGGATATTGGCCTTGTTCTTTCTTGCGTGCTTATGGATCTCGACTCCGTCTCGGTCCCCACACACGCAAAAGAAGAACTTGGCCAATATCCAGCCAGCTTGACCGAACAAACTTCGTCAGTAACCCATTTATCTTGGCATTTGCTAGAGATAAGCAAGGGCGGAACCAGGAGATTTCTTATGTGGGGGCGCACCATTTGGGAATGGCGCAACTAACTGGTGAGATAAAAACAAATACCAAGAAGGCACAACCCCTGCCCCTCCCCTTAGATCGGCCCCTGCTATCTTAATAAAGATGACACGAGAAGACATTAATTCTTTACAAGCAAGACAAGAATTTTACTAAAAGAAAGATGGAATTCTAAAAAAACCCTACAAAGGACAGATCTGATTGAAGCCCCGTCCACACTACGCTGGAGAAATCTGAAAACGGAGATTTTACTCTGAAAACTCATCAAATGTTTTCCGTTCACACTACGATGGAGAAATTTAAAAACACAACAATCACGGCTCATTTTGAATTTGTGTTTGAGGAAAACTTGGTCAGTGAAATCAAATGATTATCGTGGCTACATGGTTTCCGAAAAGTTCCGTTTTTAAGCGTTTTCCATCTACACGAAAATGAAAAGCCGATGTTTTCAAATTCCTCCAGTTTTGAAAAGATCCGTTTTCGCGACGGATTGAAATGGACGGCAGGCCTAATCGTATAAACAAAGCTGCGTTTTCAAATTCTTCCGGTTTGAATAGCGTTTACGAAAAGCTCCGTTTTCGTGATGGATTAGTGTGGACGGTAGCACTAACCGTAGGAATAAAGCTGCGTTTTCGTGACGGGTTAGCGTGAACGGTAGGACTAACCGTAGGAATAAAGCTGCGTTTTCATGACGGATTAGTGTTGACGGTAGGACTAGCCGTAGAAATTAAGCTGCGTTTTCAAATTCCTCCGTCGTAGCGTGGACACTACCTAAGCTAAAGCAAGAGCGAGCTGCACTCTGGTGTTTAACTTACAGGCATAAGTTCTTGATCTGTAAATGGTTCAACGTGAGGGTCCAGAAACTGGCAACAAAAAAGTGTGATAAAAGAAAACAATTGTCAAATAGTGCCGCAAACATCTAACAGGAGTAGTGCAATGCATTTGAAGTTCCTTCCTCGACTGCCGACAGAGGGGCAAATTGCCTCCACGCAAAATACTGGTACACAAGGTATGGTAAAGTTAACAGGATGAAACGTAATCTTATGATAGAAACGTACATCGCTTCTGGGTTGAGACAAAGTAAACTAAAGCGGTATCAGTTGGCTAACTACAAAGGGTACATATGTATGAAACACTAAGTGAAGCACAAAATTACAAAAATCTCAAAATGTTTTCATTTATGTTTATTTGTTTCTTTGCTTTTTAAGAGAATAAATAGAACGGTTTTTCAGTGTTGTAAATTAAAACCGAACCAGTTACTTACCAATTTTACTACTCAGCCAATTTCAAACTCTAGTAAAACCAACTAAAGTAATTGCTGAAGTACGCTCGACACTCAATTGAAAACCGCTTAATGTGTTAAGTTTACTTACAAATTTGAAAGCTACGTAAGAAAGCATAAACCAGACGAACATTTTCACACAATCGTTGCATGATTATACTCACTTTATTTCTCTCAGGAAGACCTTTGACGGGAAGCTGAAGATACCATGTTTCTGTTTGATCCATGAGTTGAGCAAACAGAGCACTGTTCACAAAAACATTGCAGTTAAATTATAACCCAGATTTGCCAGCAAGGGTATGTTTCTTAGTTTTCACTTCTTTCCCTGCATATCCCATGCATAGCAGACACTTACAACTGTAAGTAACACACAACATACCATGAAACAAACTGGAAGAAAACTTACTGTTTAAATGCAGAAACATAATTATCAAATGAAATAAACATTTGATCGTTCTTCAGTAGAAATGTACTAGGTTTTACAAATTCTGATTGGCACAGGTATGATGGACTATACAGTAATTATCAGGAGACAGACAATTTACATGTATCATTGACACATAAAACTGCTGCAGTCAAGTGACAAGTCCGAAGGTCATACACATGATATCAAGAATAACCATGGTTGAGACAAGTAATATCAGCTTAAGCTGATACTTCATTGTTCTAGATATCATGTACATAAAACCAAAATCAGTCAACAATTATTTTTATTATAAACAACATCCCCTATTGAAAAGACCCTGTTTTCTGATCTACTTACAATGCATCATGCTCCAAGAAATTTGGATCCATTAAAAATCTGGCCATTTCCCTGTGGATCAGTAACAAAACTTTCAGGAAACATACATGTCGCTTTTAAAACATACGTGAAAAGGTAAGGACAACACTGAGACCTTCTAAAAAAGCAAAGAAAATCAGTAAACAGTTGTGTAAACAGACTGAACTTACAAAGTTTGACCTTCAAGGTGCTGACTAATCATTGTGTCTTCAGTCAGAACAAATACAATTGGAGCAAGAAGTTCGTGCATTCCCTGTAATTAAAACAAAACGTCAAACTGACACATTGTAGTAAGAACAAATTGAGTTTTGCAGAATCACCAGGCAAATGAATTCTTAGCCGTTTGTCAACTTGAAGCTTGAAAAGCTTAGTATATTATTACATATTAAATTAACTGCTGGAGCTGGTTAACACTGAAAACAACAGCTTTGCAAACTTGCTATTAATGGTGGTTCATTCACCTTTGTCAGCATCAAGTTTAGATGATAAAGAGTAAAATGTGCAGTTTTGTGGATGAAGCCCTAGGCTACAAGGGAGGGGCATAACTAAGTTACAGTGTTTATTCAAGGGACTGTACCTGTTTGTAACTCAGAGCTTCATTCTTTTTGGCATGACAGAAAAGAATATGAAGCATCATTTCCCTAGAAAAGGACAACATAGCAGTAAAACAACTGATAATCAGCCAGTCAAAAGATATTATCAAATTACTGTTAACTCAATCTTGACACCAAAGTATGCTCCTCTTCACTTACTTTACTTTTGATTGCTGAAAAAACTCAATTTCGGGAAATCTGTAGGAGAAAAAATAAAATAAAGCAAATCACAACCGATACTCTGAGTTGCAGGGTACCTTGGACAGAAATCTGAAATCAAATTGTACTTAAGTTATGATTTCTTAATTGTCTTTCATTCATTTTCAATTGTAACTGTACTTACAGTCTATCTAGATCTTGCTTGATTGTGGACTTTAATTCATTGTCCAGGAAATACTGTTTCCAAGGACTCTAAAAATGATGCCACCAATAATGTTAACAAGTTGAATGTAGCTGCAAGCTCTTTCATGCAAGTCCGTTATATTTATTTAATATGCAGAGAGGTAGATGTACATATTTGTTATATGCAATAGACCACAAGTTACTATGATAAATCATAGTTTATAGGCTAATAACCCACGCGGGATGTCGGTAGAACACAAGAAGAATTCGTAAATCAATTATTGAGCAGCAGGCGAGTGATTTACGAATTCTTTGAGTGTTCTTCCCACATCCCAAGTGGTTTATCAGCCTATAAACCATAGAAACTTGTGGCCTATTGCTTTTATATAATAATTCAGAAGACATGCAATTTTTCCATGAGTTTATACTGGCACAATAAACCATAGCTGATTGACCAATCAGAGTGTGCACATTGATTTGGTTATTATATAAACTATCTAGTAAATTGTTTACTTATACTCACAGTCTCTTCTTGTGAAAGTGGATTGAATACAGCAAGATCAAGCTCCTCACTCTTGCCTTTGTTTGGATCAAACAAGCACTGAAAGAAGACTCACATAGTTAATAAACTGAAATGGTTGGGAAGTCTGGCAAAACTCCAAGGACCAAACAAAGATGCCAAGATTAAGGTTGGAAGGTCTAATACTTAACTACTGTGCACTTTCTTTTGATTTGTTCTCAGACTGTTGGCTTGTTCCTCAGTTAGAAGTAAGCAACTATAATATTGTGTTTTGTGCATGGTCAAGACCAAAAAAGCAAACAAAGACATCAAGAACTTTGTCACATTTCATAACTGCTACATTGACTACAGTGTATAAAGAAGATGGTCAGTACTCAAGAACAGAAAATTAATGGAAGTCATCTCAGTCAGCAAGATCCTTATCTCAAGAAAGGAAGTGACAGAGGCATTTTTTATTTAGTGATTGGAATCATGGTGTCCCTGTTTACTACTGTATTGTTTTTACTTTAAATTATTAAAAGTTTCAAAGCAGTAACTCAAAGATAAATTAGTTTGTTTGCATTGTAATATTAAAATAAAATCTTACTTTGTTCTTGAATTGGATGTATTCATTGCGGAGTTTAGTTGTCTTTGTTATCCATTCATCTTTACATTCAGGAAGACACTCTAAGAAAACCTGTCAATAACAAGATGTCTTAAACATACTGTAAACATATATATTAACAACATCTGAGGGCTGTATTGGAAGAATACTGGCCAAGGTCTACAATACAGGCTGAGTGTCACAACGTCCATCCAAACGAGACCAAAAGTTTGTACAGCACATGTAGCATGTTAGTTATGGTTGAATAACAATGATTGAACAGTGACAGCAGTTTTAAAGTGCTACTATGATCAAAAAATCATTTCCTTTTTTTCTTCTGATTTTGAAAGCGTGTTTGCTTAACACCTAACTGGCAAAATCTAGAGCTTTGAGTTTGATCCGAAGGCTGTTTATTTTGAGTGTAAGTTTTGGATTTGACAGTCCGCCATTACGCACGTTCAAAATTGACCAATAGGACATCACAGGGTTGGATCTAGAGAAAATGACGTCATTTACTCACTAGCTTAACATTTCAGCGTGTAAACACAATTTATTATATATGCAAAACACTGGTTTAAAGGTCTGAAAGCCCAAAACTCCTGTGCTGCATTGACGTCATTTTCTCCTCGACCCAGCTCTCTCAAGATTTTAAAACTAGAAATAACCAACGGTTAGGAAATGCGGGCTAGAACAGTTTTGGGACAAGGGTATCTTTGTTATTATACAGCCCTGAGTCAATTTGTTCATTTCGTCGAAGATCACGTTCGACTTCTTGAATGTTCACCTGCATCTTGTCTAGCTCCACGAAAACATTG
The DNA here is from genome assembly GCA_022496165.2 of Catalaphyllia jardinei. Lineage (NCBI taxonomy): Eukaryota > Metazoa > Cnidaria > Anthozoa > Scleractinia > Caryophylliidae > Catalaphyllia > Catalaphyllia jardinei. Next base: position 28,926,391 of record CM042752.1, on the reverse strand, counting down.
GAAAGAGAAGCGTGAGAAATTTATAACATGCAGAAACAACAACAAATTGCCTTCCCACTTCAGTTTTGACACATGCAGGCACAGTGTCGAATTGAGGACATATTTTTCATTTGAGTGATCGAGGGAAAACTTCTTCATTTGAAAGAAACACTATTCAGGGGCACCCAACGAGAAACTTCGATGAAATATCTGTTCGGGAGAGTTTACTCGTTCTAAGACATTCGGATAATGCATTGACGAAAAGCTACTGATTTCTTAACTAAAACATCACCTAAAAGATTCGCGACCATGGATTTCCAGGGGGAGATGGTCCCTTAGATTTTCGCAAGGGATATTTTTGGAGGTTTGGCTCTTAAAAAGGTCGCCTAGCATTTTCGGGTTAGCAAATAGTTCGCAGAGACGTTCTTCGAAGGTACCGTTCAGCTAGTAATTTCTAAAATGAAGATTTTATTCCCTAAAATTTTTGAGTTCTTCTATTTTCAGCTAAGAAATCCGAACAGATCAAATTTTTCTAGCTGATCAAAACAACTCTTCAAACAGTCTTTAAACATTGCAAGGAGCCTAGAAATATCCCTCAAAGGTTTTTTTGCTTGATTTGCTTGTTGGGTGCCCCTGACTATTCTAAGTCATCTTCCAGGAACTCTGAAAGTATTTTGATGACTTACTTATCCATTTCTTTTTCATAATATAACACTTTTCATTTCGCGTGGCGGCATCCAACTTGGATGTTTCACCAAAAACAGATTAACCTGGATTTTAGCATCAAAAATGCTGGCTTGGTTTTTGTGGTAGAAATATGCAACTTCTCTGTCAATTGGCTTTAATTTCATATCGAATATTTCTTTTCTGTGATGATGTTTACCTTCCAGCAAACACTTCTAAACCTGGAAAACCGAAGCTTGCCATCTAAAGCATGTTGTCTAATCTGGAATATAACATACAAAAAAATAAAGTAACATGTAAGTTTCAGACCATACAGAGGTTGTAATTTATTAAATTACAGATGCTTGTATAGTAATTTTTCAGATAGAATAACTTTCATAATAATAATAAATAAAATAAGCAACTTTACATGTATACTGCAACTAAAAAAGAACCTGTTACCTTTGTGTAATACGCAGTTGAACCAAAAAGCACCTCCCATTCTTTCCTGGAAAATTAATAATTAAATTTCAACTTCTTTATTAACATAATCTCCTCCCTACAGTAAACGTCTCTATGTTCAATCACACAGACCAGATTCAAAATTATAGTTAGTGCTCAGGCAGCTGAGACCACATGGAATATTTCTAGTAAGTAGTTCTTAAAAACTCACTCTAAGCTTTTCTGTTCATCAGAGACATGAATTACAGAGCTGGCTGAGCTGTAGTCTGAATCAATTTCACTTCCATCAGCAGAAATAAAGCTGAGTCTTTGAGTGCCAAGAGGATCATCAACAAATGACAACCTCTGTGGAGCTGAATGCTCATCTGCAATGACAAAATTAAAAAGGGAACAGCTTGACGGGTTATGAATTGACTAAAAAATATATAAATTTTTAGGAGGAATTAGACTTGCTTTAGATTCTTGTGAGTGCTATCTGCCCTAAAGGGGTCCCTTTTTCAAGCTTAAGGTATTTGAATGTACTAAGGAATTTTACAAGTTGAGGTATATGAATTGGTAGGGAAATCTGTCTTTGGTTTATGTAATAGGGTTTTAGATTAAAACATTTTAAACACCTTATGGCGGAATCATCAATTGATTGCTGCTGCAATGAATGAACCTAAAATGAATGAAAGACACAGCTCTCTAATCAGTTAAAGGTCACATAATTTGTAGGGGTCTTGAACATGTTTTTGCGAAACACAAGGAATTATGGTAGTGGTTATATCAAAGGCGCAAGGAATTGTGGTTATGTGCAAATGGAAGAATTAAGATGCATAGTCTGATCTCTTGCACCGTTGATTGCCATGTGCCATACAAAAGGATGTGTCAATTTCCTCACACAATACATGTATGTGTCTCTCTCCACCCTGGAGGTCATCTATCTTATTAACCTGGCAAGGTTGGCACAAAAAAGCAAGGGCCAATATTCTGCACCCAGTATGGTCCTGAACAAGGTTGTAATGAGAAATTCATTACACCACTGAAGCTGTGTCTTTATGGAAAGACAACTTAAGCTTTTAGAGTGTAATTAAATTCTGACTGAGAGGCCACTTAAATGTATACTCACATCTGACATTTTCAAGAAGGAGTTGGGTAGAAAGGGGCAATGTGGTCTTAACTAGTAGAATTTACAAAAATCAATAACTGACAGAGATAACACATTTGCTCTCAATGGTCAATAGCTATGCTTAGATTCCAGAGTCTGTAAACACAGTTGTGATGAGTAATGATTGCTGTATTTGTTTCTGGAGAAGTATTTTGCGAATCAAAAGTAATAGAAGTCTTTGTCCCTGTAACTTCCATAGTCTCAACTCAGGTGGTTGGAAAAATTCTCTAAAGTTATACAAACCCCTGACCAGTTGCATCTCGGGCGCTTACAAATCTGTCTTGAATTCTCCCAAGCCCACTCACATTTCTAAAGTTAAAATGTGAACAAGAAAAAGGTGCTACTGCTTAAATCTTGCATTGCGTCACATATGCATGACGATAACTCCTGTCAGTAAGTACATAAACCTAGTACAGTTCATTGAATAAAGAGGGTAAATTTCTAAAGAAACTGTGGTGCTGTGTCGGTGGGGAGTATTACGAGATAATTTGGTTTTATTAACTAAGTTGATAATAAATGTGAATTGACCACTGTAAATAGATTCAAAAACTGAGGTTTCGAGCATTAGCTTTTCATCGGATTTGTTCTGATGTAGGGCTAACGCTTCCCTTGAGGTTTCAGGTTATCGAAAAATCTAATATAAAAGTTACCTTTGAAACAGGTTCGTATCTAATTAATCAGTTCAAAGAATGATTATCTTTAAGTTTTGTGAATAGGCCCTTTGCACAATCTGGTCACATGGTATGGAATAAATTACACAGGGATGCAAATAACACAGTGGGACTTCCAAAACAAAGGAACTCTTACCAGTCCAGCCCAACTTTTCTCTGTTTTTAAAGTGCCACTGTGTTATTTGCGTTCCAGCATAATTTATTCCGTACAATGTGACCGGATCATGTAAAGGTCCTATTCCCCTTCATTTATAAGAATGCAGTAGTGTTTCAGCAAACCTGGATACAAATGAAACCATCTAAAAATCATGGCAATTTAGTGAAGGTGGACATTTAAACATCAGCTCTAAGATTAGCATAAACTTGATGTTCATAAAGGTTTATTAGGTTTCTCTTAACCTTTCCTTGAAATTCACTGTGTTTAAAATATAGCCATAACAGCTACAGCATAGAAATAGAAATGAAATAATGAAAGAAAATTCTCAACCAAATATCATTGTAACCATTCATTTCTTCTGTGAATTTCTCTAAATGCTAGTCAATTTTCTCTTCAAACAAAGCCATTACTATTTTTGTTTTTAAAATATTCTGCAATTATACAAAAAAATTTGCATGTTTGAATAAAATCTCATTAATATGAATGACAAGATCACTTCTCCTCTAGACAGATCATGTCACTACAAAGATCACTTCTTGAAAACAGAATGTTTAGGTTTGCCTGTCGGCACAAATTCTACCCATGCAAAGATACAGCAGAGCCAAGAAAAAAACTTGATTTGACATATTTATTTCAAGCTTTTTCAACATGGCCAAAGGTTGCAGAGTTCAGTCATTATTTGTTTGTAACCTACTGACAACAATTTTTTTTTCAGATTTTGTCAGCTGTCTGAGTATGTTATTCTGCACAAACTAATGCATATTGTCATACATCAAGATAGAATGAAAAAAGTGTAATTTTCTAAAAGCAACAAGGGCTTTAATGCCATTTTTGATAAATGTCCATTTCTGAACTGAAGAGGTAGATTTTATCCTGGGAAATTTACTGATCAAAAATGCTTTATTTGAATTACACCAGACAGTCCGAATTCAAATTCAGAACTACGCAAAATTGCTGTAATCAGTTTGCTGATATTTCAAGCACGACTAAAAACTATATGTTACTGAATTATTAAAAGTGAAACCTTTCCATGATCCTGTGAATAAAATAATATTGTCCATTGCCAGAAAGGATTACAAGACTATGCATTTACTGCAACAATACTCTTGCAAAATTAAATTACACATCTAAAAGATTCAGAAATATATTTACATGTAGAGAATTTCTTGTTTTGAAAGCAAAATTAATATGAAGTCTTCATAAAAAAAAAAACATTTTGCACAGAAAATATAAATCTGAGCTCACACTTCTCAAATAATTATACCGCAACAGAATTAAATTAAAGGACTGACAAAACTCTTCGATGTATATATTTGAAAAATTATATTTAATAACATAAAAATTTGCAAAAAGTGTGCCCCACAAGATCTGGCTTTGGATTGCAAAATTAAACTAAGAAAATTTTGACCAAATCAAAAACCTTAATTTAAAGTAAAATTGAATTTGAATTCAGCTTGTTTCAAGAGGAAGGTTATTCAAGAAATTCATGAAGCGGAAAATCAACTCCAAATGTTAAGTCCCATTAAGTCACCAGCTTTTGAGGTCTGACTCCCCGAAATAAATCAATACAAATCTAGTATGAAAAGTCGGCAATGACCCATGTAAAAGACATAAGCAGAAATAAAGCTACAGCAGTCTAGCTCAATCTGAGATCTGAAACGAAGTTCCGTATTTTATCTTAAAAGAACGAACGACAATTTCAAGTGCTCGACATACATCAAAGTAAACCGGAATTGGTCGATTGATTACTGTAGTGCCACGGCCTAATGTCGGCGCGAGAGATCAATTGCCATAATTGTAAGCTCGAAGAATGATCGCTTCCTAAAGCTTCAAATATTTGCCATATTGTTCTTGATATCACACAATGGAAAGAGGGGAGAATCATTCATTCGTCACATGACAGATCAAGAATAATATCATATTCTGTTATCAGACTTCTTGAAGCTTCAGTTTACCTGAGTCTTCGATTGGGCTTGGTGTTTTGGAGCGTGAACCAAACCGATCTAAGACTTTCAGGATATCGTCAGAGGAGATATTCTTTTCCTTTCCTGAACATCTATCCATATTATTTGGTGGTGTAATCGCCAAATAATCGTGTTTCAAGGCTCCAGACGACCAGTGCGATCTCCATCTTGTCAGGCGAACGAATAATATCGCAGGCTCAGATTCTACAAAAATGCGATCAAAACTGTTTTTCTCCCAACTCCTCTTTGGACAAAACGTTTTAGAAAGACTTTTGTTGGAAAAGCGAGGCTTGAAAAACCGAAATACGGATGCAGTTGACTGAGAGAACTGCCCTAATAAGCATGACTAAGCTCTGACTCAATAAAAATAATCAAAGACGTCTTTGATTATATTTTAGAGGAAGGGAAACTTTTTAAATTCATTAATATGGAGGGTTGCGTTAATTTTCCGAAGTCAGAATAAACAAAGTTGAATAACAATTTACCATATGAAATATTTTGCCATCCCAAATCCCGTACAATAAATTTTTAAGATATGGCTGCTTGGAACATTAACACTGTCCAAAATCAATGATTTTCTACTTGGATCGTAAGCAAATTAAAATGTAATTTAGACAGTTCAGACAGTTCCATTAGGAAATGTTTGAATAATACCACTACATTCAGGAGGGCAGAGAGGAGAACAGAAACATATTGGGGAGGGGACGGTGAATGTTGTTTTATTTCTTTTCTGTATAGTTAAAAAAATCGTACCATAATTATGAAAATATTAATTCAGAGACTTTGAGTTTTCAGAAACTTTGGAACGACCTGAAGAAGCTATCAAATCTGCCTAAAAAATTGTGCAGAGACTGGATAAAGAATAATTACCAAGGTACCTCTCCCTCCCTTGATGTTCACCTCTCGCTCGGCAGCTTCGGTTCGGGTAACCTGCGATCAGGCATCCCTATTTTTTTTCGCGGCCGGAAGGAACGCCTGATGACGCCTGATACAATTACTTGACTATTTGTCTGTTGCTAGTCCAGAATCTGGACTTTTCTCTGATTGGCCAAGAAACAAAAGGTACCCAGAAAACTAAGCCATGATTGGTTACCTGGGTGGCAGTGTGACTTCCGGTAAAAGAAATCCCGCAAGCTGATGGCATCTGATGAGGCGAGCGAAGAGAGCGAGTATTTGTCAGCTTTAAATGCTAATGCTTCTCTTGAGAGTTTTGTTCACAAAACTCTCAAAGATGAACAAGTAGAATGCTTTCATAGAATCGTATGCCATAGGAGATATGTTTTGGCCCTGCTACCGACGAGAATCGGCATGAGCGCTATATATCAGTTAAATTCAAAAAGTGTTGTTTCATATGGGCAGTACAGCCAACTGACGCCACATCAAAACCACCGTTGCTTTTTTGTTGGCTTACAAAGAGGAACGGTACCTTTACCAAGTGGCACGCTAGACGCACAAAGATAGTATTTCTTGTTCTGCTTCTGAAACTCACACATTTGCGAACGAAACAGGAGGAGGCATTTTACAAAATAAGCCATATTCAGGGCCGTACTTAGGATTTTTTGTCTGCGGGGGCAAACTCCACAAACCTTCACAGGGATCTCCCGTATACAGCCCAACAAAATCAAACACTATGTTAGAAAAAAAAAAAGTTTTTCTGGCGGGGGCAACTGCCCCCCCTGCCCCCTGCCCCCGCCCCCCCTTGCTATGCACGACCCTGATATTTTTTTGCTCGGCCGTAATTCACGCTGTTCGTGCCTTGTGTAATTCCCGCCCACAAAGCGACTTCCGGTAATTGACATTCTCGCTGACAGATATTTTAATTAGGGGGCGGCAGACGAATGGTCAAGTAATTCCTTCCCGCCGCGGAAAAAAATATAGACGCCCGATCGCAGGTCACGGTCCGGGGCGATTAATTGACTTTATTCAGGATATTTTTTTATAGTTTGAGTTAATATAATTTCATGACATCAAATTTAAATACAAGGAAAGGATGTAGACCCTTTTGGCCCCCGCGAAGTAACTTTTATTTCAGGTGAGCTTATACGGCAAGTTGGCTCAGTGTCCCGGGCTGTGTGCTCACTCATGTTGAACTAGTGTTGTGATGCGCTGGTACTAAACTAAAGTTTGTATGAGCTTAACTTTTTCTGTCTTGAAATTAGTGACTTGGCATTTGTTAAATGAGGGATGGGGACAGGGGCGAGCTCCAATTCTTTGAAATCAACTGTAAACACAGCTGTTTCTACGACGAGGTGGAAAAGGAAGGTGCCCTCGACGACCTCGAACTTGACGCCGGCGGGAAAAGAGACTTTCCATACAAGCAGCCAGAAAGATCTCAAGGCCGAAGACAGGTACCTCAAAGAACACAGGTAAAACATTATTTCAGGGGTTTTAGAGATCTTCAGTATATGGAGAACCACTGTGCAGCTGGGAGAGCCATATTCAAGACAATGCTTATCAAAGATTTTAATTGCGCTTTAATTTGATTATTCAGGCTGCCAATTCGGTATAAGCTTTAGTTTATTAATTTGTGATCAGGAGACCTCAGTTGCCAGTTTCAAGCATACTGTCTGATGAAAGGTTGTAAAGTTCTACTTATACACTGTTACAAATTTAGACTGAAGTTTTCATTAACTAGGTCTGAAGCTCACAAGAAATTATGATGAATGGCTGCACATTACTGCCTGAGTGATGAATGACTTGAGAAATTCTGTTATTTCTGAGGGTTAAAATAGACATCAGCCACCAGCTGCTATCAATCCATACATTTACAACAGGTTAAAATACTTTAAACCACAGAAATTTATGTGTGGTCTTTGTCAATTTTCATAATGTTTCAATAAACAGACAGACACATGAATTTATAACTTATGCAGCATATCCATGAGCAAGAGCTGACAATTAGTCATTGTAAAAATTACTATCCTTGTGGATCCTCAGGTACTCTCACCAGGTTCTGATGAAATTCATGATCAATAATAGGACAGATGCATGAACAACTGAAGTCAATTTGTTAAGGTCATTCCACTGAAATAGAACCTGCACTGCAATTTTTTTCAAACTTATTGATTCTTTATATATTTTGAAATAAAAATGAGGGGTCCCCATGTTTATACCCCATAAATCCTAGTAATAGCACCATGATTATAGTCACGATTGCTTGCTAAATTCACGTTTCTGACAATATTATTTCTTGTTCTACACTGAGAATTGGTCCGGTTCAAAACAACGGAAAAAATAATAGGTCATCATACTCGTTTTCAGGAAAATGACAATTTACCTCTATGGTGAGGTTCAGCTGTAAACAAAAAGCTGCCATTTTTTAATGTGCATGCTCTTATCACATGTGAAATTATGCACAGTAGAGACGCGCAATACAATACTACCGGGAATGACCTTAAATTGCTCCATTTTATCCATCAGAGTTGTTTGGCTGATGGGCCACTAATGGTTGTCCTAGCTGGCTTGTGTAATTAAAGATGTCTGATTTGTTGTCCTTTAGGTGTTTTTTTGCTCATCACACTGATTTTTATTCTGTCATGTATAAACCCCTTGCCTCTGTTCAGAAATGATGTTATTCAATAAATTCACATTATGCTTTAATCAGTTATTTTCTTCACCTTCAAAGGCACACAAAACCTACCAAAGAGCCAACTGCAGCTAGCTCTAAGAAAACTCCTAGTAAACAAGAAAAGGACAAGGAGATCAAATGCAGTGAAACAAAGAATGCTGCCACAACTTTGAAGTCACATCCATCTGGAGACAAAAACAAGTCACCAGCTAAGAAAATGGTGAAAACCATAGATACAAAGAAACTAATCTCAACAGAAGCTGCATCAAAAGGAACAAGCAATGATAGCAATGGTGGGCAGAGAAAAAAAAGTGTCCAACCTTCAACAGGGTGAGTGATGTCTTCAAATACACTTTGTACCGGAAAAAAGTTTCTATATCAAGGTTACATACCTTGGTCAACCAGTGTTAGCTGGAGTATGGCCACCATGTAATTTGTTGTACGACTTTGTAGGAAGCACAAGCCATGACACACACCACTAGATAGTCATATTGATCATGATAAAAGAGTTCCATGGTTTTCTATTTCTATATATTATGCCTGTGGTTATGGTTATGGTGCTTCACTTGGCAGCCCACCAGAAGGGCTCCACTAGCCAAGAGAAGTTGAAAATTTGAAATCTTGGTTGAAACATTACTGACAGGGATTAATTCATTAAGGACCACCTGACACCTGGCAAATAAATTGACTAGCTGTAGGGGTGATTTTTCCCACCTGCTTTGATCATCTAGAGTCCCGGTTTGAGAGTCATAAAGTGACTAGGGGTATTTCTACTCCCCCCTGGATGGGATGCTAGTCCATCACAGGGTTACCCCCAGCATTAAATTTGCCGGTACCCATTTATACACCTGGGTCAAGAAAGGCACAGTGGGAGTAATAAAAGTGTCTTGTCCAAGAACACAACACAATGTCCCTGGCCAGGGCTCAAACCCGGACCACTCACTCCAGAGTCCTGCTGTATGTATAAATATTGCCATTATGTTTCCATTTGTTCACTAGTTTGTTGCTTCATTCACTCATTGAAATATTTGTTTATAAACTTATTCATTCATTTGAACTTGATTTCAGCCATGCAAGGAACTTTTAATTTCAAAGGACCAAATAGAGATTGAAATGTCTGGAAAAATTGCAATTATTAATATTGGATACAAAATAAAAAGTATTTATTATTTTTCTGTTTAGGTCTGATCTTTATGAGAGAGTTGAGAGAGTTTTGCAGGGATTTATAGAAGAAAATTGTCCGGTGAATTCAAGAACTATTCGTATCTTCCTGAGTTCCACTTTCACTGGTAAATGATCATTTTGGGAATGTTGGTCTAATTAGAGTCAAAATTTGGACAACTTTTAAATAAGTGCCCCAAAAAGTTGTGTGTCTTCACTCAAAATATGCAGTTCCAGAGGATATTGTTCCCAACCAATTGAAAATTACAGTGGTGTCACGTGAGAGGTCTCAAAAGCTAAATGACTTAAAGGAGCAGGGTTGGTACAGTGCTGAGATGGCTTGCCTTCCACCAGTGTAGCCCGGGTTCAGTATTCCACCAAATGTCATATTTGGGTTAAGTTTGTTGTTGGTTCTCGTCTTGCTCTGAGGTCTTCTAGGTACTCCAGTTTTCTTCCCTCCACAAAAACCAACCTAAGACTGATAATGTAGCTTCCTCCCTAAATATTTATAATTTTTTAAACATATTTATTTTAACTTTTAATGCTGGGTATGAAACTGAGTAGGTGGGTAATTTCAAATAAAAAAGACCTACAGTGTATCATGAACAAGGAGTGGTCACTGGATATTTTCTGGAGCAATGCAATAACACCCTGTGAATTCAGCCAACTGTGGAATTTTTTGCTTCCAAATAAGTTACTAGAGTAGGCATCAAACTCAGACTATACAGTAATTTGCTGGTATGCATCAAGGTGTTCAATCTTTAAAATATAGATTATTATAATATTGTGTTCATTAAATACACTTAATAGTAGAACTCGCTTATAAGGTAATTAGTAAGAATCTGTCAGTACCTTCTTCTCTAATATTCTGTTTAACAAATAGATTCCATGTTGCTGTGCGTCTGTTCAGTAATAGATCACAGATGACTTCAAAATGTAGTAAAAACAAAAAAGTGGCACAAGAGGCGACAGTAAAAACAAAAAAGTGGCACATGAGGCGATCGCGAAGTGTGTCAATGATTTTCTTACCACATTTTGTCTGTCTCTGATCTGTTATTGAACAGGCATGCAGCAACATGGAATCTTTTTGTTTTATATAATGAAGAAACAAACTATTGCAGAAAAAGCTTTTTTGTTTTAAAATCTTTCAAGAGAACACAACTCGAAAGCCCGCCTTTGCCCAAACACAAAAAGCCATTTTACGCAATCTATTGTCCATACAAAATGAAGCAATCTCATTCGTTGCTATGCATAGCAAAGAACTGTGATTGGTCCAGTAAAATCACACCACTGTCAAACTTGACTCGGGCCTCACTTCTCGTGGGATGAAAACTTACAGCAAAAGCAGATTAATTGAATTGCAAAATCTACAAATCTTGAAGAAAATGCTGGAAAAGTCAACTGAAGTCAGTTTTTGTGGTAAAAGCAGTCATGTGAGCCACAAAGCTTAGACATTGCCATGAATATTGCAGGAGTTGGAAAAAACACTTGGAAAACATGTGACTGCAGTCAAGACTGGAAGCCATTTGATTAATTCGAGTTTTGAATGAAAGGGGCATTATAGTGACAGTGGAAATTTGTGTCCTCTGTGGTTGGAGATTCTCAAATCAGTTTGATATACTGTCAAAGACATCTTATAGCTGGGATGCAGTTGGCCGTGAGTTGTAGCTACTAGTTAGTTATACTTTGCTGCTGTGCCCTGGAACGGACTGAAAAATTTGTGTTGGAAATTAAAGCAAGGTTATGTGTTTATTTTAACTGAATGATGTTTTGATGTTTCATTCTTGACTGATCAATCTGTGTCAGCAATTATTTTGAGCTGAATTAATGTCATAAAGAACTTTTGTTTATTGGGCCTGTCAGAGCAATTATGGTCTCTTACCTTAAAGTTAATTTAAAGACCAAGTTTGTGTTTGACTACCAACTGAGACTGCTCAAGTACATTTTATGAGTAATTGTCTTAAAAGGGAACAGCTTTTTTCTGCTTCCTGCTTCTCATTCCTGTTCAATGCCTGGACATGACCTTTTTGTATGTTATCTTTTGCTCAGTCACATATACTGTAAAATATAGTCCAATTTCTCAAACTTTCCGCCATTTTAAAACTCAGAGAGAAAAACTTTGTAATGACGATGTCAATCGTGTGTTTGTCCTCTAATAGATCATAGGCGAGAACTAATCAAAGTAGAAGAATAATTTGTATTATATTGTATAAAGAGAGATAACAAATCTTTTTTTTGTAGACACTGAACATGAACGTAATGCTCTCATGGAGTTTGTTTATCCAAAATTGAGAGAATTTTGTCAAAAGAAAGGCTATGATTTCCAGGTAATTAAACTGTCAAACAACTATTATTAATATTATTATAACAGACAATCTCACTGGTATTATCTATATACCCAGATCACGCAATCGGTTAACTTTTGTAGGACTGGACAGGTTATGAGTACACAAATTATGTAATAATTATTATAATTATGCATGGCTTGTAGCTGTAACCTTTTGCATATTGTGGACCCAGAATGTTTGTTAACCAATGATATTACAACTTTAGGTTGTGGATATGCGATGGGGTGTGCGTGATGATGCCACTGACACACACATGACAACAGAGCTGTGTCTGCAAGAAATCAAGGCATGCCAGGAGATATCTGTTGGACCAAACTTTGTGGCAAGTGATTTCTTTATAATCTTAGGACAGTTTCCTTTTTTCACTTAACATTACTATAGTAATGAAATCTTAATTTTAATTTTTTTACCAGACATTGCTTTCAGAGAAGTATGGTTACCGCCCACTTCTGCCGTCTATAGATGCTCAGGAATTTGAATTGATTCTTAGTACAACCTCTGATGAACAAACAAGGGAACTTCTTACTAAGTATGCTGCAGCCAAGACTAGTTTAAATTAACAGCATAACTATGTTACATTACATTGCCTCTTAACAGATGTCAACAACCACCGGCCGGCGCTTTACAAACAACTTATCCATGACGAAAATGAAACTGATTAATGGACTACTGACAGACCGACTTAATTTTGACTAACAATATACAAACCTCACTCTGACCAATTTGAGTAACAAAAGATGGATCGAAACTGACCAATGATGATAACAAACTTAACACAATTCTTTCAGCCAATACCATCATGGCTTAACTGACCAATCACCTCCAACAAACCAGAGTTACAACGTCATTGACTGACAAACACTATTCACTTGATTCTGAAGATGACTTCCACTCTGGTTGTCAAAACGTCAGTCACCAACAGCAGTTTTCTTCAGAACTACCCTCACTCGGATGATCACACAATATGAACTAGACTACAGTCAGTGATATATTCATGATTTATTTGCTTTCTCATAAACTGCATGCATGGCATCTGTCTGTGGTATCACTCACTCGCTTGATCATCCCTGTCATTCTGGCTAGGACATACATACCATGCCTGCACAACATATTCACCAGTTGAGAAATAAAGGGCATCAAGAAAGAAAGGCATATAAAGTAACTGAATTCACTTTTACAAAAAAATTTTCACACCATTGCATTCAGACTTGATTTCAATTGGACTTCATTCTAGCTGCCTGTTTAGTCATTCCAAAGGATTCGACCACTGTCACAGTTGCAGCTCTACTTCGGCTTCATACACCTAGGAACTCCACAACTGTAACAAAAGTCCAGTGCTTGTTTGATTTCTTTGATATAATTTGTGTTTCACTTTAGTTCCCAAGTGGGAGGCGCAGTGGCCTCATGGTTAGTGCGCTCGACTCCAGAGCAAGCGGTCCAGGTTCGAGCCCTGGCCGGGGACATTGTGTTATGTTCTTGGACAAGACACTTTACTCTCACGGTGCCTCTCTCCACCCCTATGTATAAATGGGTACCAGTGAATTTAATGCTGGGGGTAAACCTGTGATGGACTAGCATGCCATCCAGGGGGAGTACAATACTCCTAGTTGCTTCATGCTACAGAAACTGGATAAGCTCTGGCCTGGTGGGCCACAATTGGCTCGTATGCAGACTTTACCTTTACCTTTAGTTGCCAGGTAATATTATAAAAAAGCAGCTCGAGTTTGTTGATTTATGCTGTAGACCTGTAGACATGCAGAAGCTTTAAGCCTACATGAAACCTGGTATGTTCCTAAGGTTTCCCTCTTACGGCATATTGAATCTAACAGTGCTTTTTTTGTTTCTGCAGATGGTACAAGAAAGATGAAAACTGTTTTCCTGCATTGTACATTCTTCAGCCTGTAACAACATGGATCCCAAACTATTTCAACGATAATGATCAGTGTTTAAAACAACAGGCACAACAGGAATGGCAGAATGAATATAACACCATGAGAGAATTTCTCCAGCAGGCAGCCAAGGAGGTGTTCAAAGATGACAATATTTGGCAAAAATATGTTAGATCAGGTGAAATGTTGTTTGAGAAAGGAGACTGTGGTAGCCATTAGCGTGTGTAAGTTCACACATAATGGCCTGAAAATGTCTCATATTTATGTTAAATCATATCATAATGTAAGACAAATGTTTTTGAAAAGGTCTATTAGTTCATCTATGATTTGAGTCAAATAGTTATAAACTAATTATTCAAAGAATATATTAAAGATTGTATGTGTTAATTTAAAATGTACATGCACTTTAAACAAGTATGCAACAAGTTAATATGCTTATGCAGCTCCCTCATCTTGAATCAACTTGCTTGGTTTCATTTGTGCAATGCGTGTGAAGGGAAGCAAAAACTTGCACCAAACTTGCAGTATAGCTCGCAAAGCATTCCTGGGGTAGATTGTAAATCACTTTTAATAGGCCATTTTCGATATATTAAAATTCTAGCATGGCTCCGAGGCTTGGGGGAATAAAACAAAAGAAATGCCATCGAGGATGAGAGATAAATAATTAATTTCTTTTGTTTTATTCCCCCAAGCCTCGGAGCCATGTTAGAATTTTAATATATCGAAAATGGCCTATTAATTGTTTGATATTTTTAATTGTTTCAGTTTGTGAAGTAGAAATTGAGTATGGCCTCTTACAAGCTGAAAACACAAAGCGATCCTGTGTGTGGTTTCACAGAGTAATCAATGGACTTGAGTCATCAGAAGATGGAGACAATGTTGAGGTTTTTAAGTATACTGACCATTGTCCTGATGGTTTGTGTCTTAATGACGGCACTCATCCTCAAGCCCTTTTACACAACTTGAAAAACAAGAAGATGAAGGAAGTTATGCATGTAGAAAATATCTTTACATATGATACCACTTGGACACCAACAGGTGCAATAGTAATTTAAATACGGTAATAATGATAATGATAATGATGATGATGATGATGATGATAATGATAATAATTACAATATTAATAATTATAATAATTATTATAATAATAATATATATTATCATTATTGGTAATTATAAAATAGATAACTTATAGACTTACAGTAAAATTATATTTGTTTAATTTCCATAAACATTGTCTAGCATAATTTGCTTTAATTTATTAGGAAAAAGCTGATAATTTATTTAATATTGTGTAATAATATCTGCTTATTTTATTCCTGTAAGGCAGGGGATAGTACAATGAGATTTGCCTCTCACTGTTGTTTTTATTTCAAGGTATTGAACCCAGTGTCAACAGATTGCACAAGGAATATCTTGACCAATTTTGCAAAGATTTTGAAAACAAGTTAAAGGATATGGTAACAGAGAGCATTGCAGAACACAAGGTTGCTGAAACAGACAATTTACTGTACACTGAAGTACTGCAACATACTTTGTTTTGCAAGAGGAGACTCCAGGTTGTTTACGGAAGAAAGTCAACACTTAAGGTATTATGATATAAATAAACAAATAAATAAATATAAATAAATTTTATGAATTTCTATAGCGCATTACGTGACGCAATGATCTAATGCGTTTTAAAACACTTTGTGGGGGACTTTGAAAGACTGCTTATTTAGATGCAAATTGGAGCCATGCAGTTCACAATCTTGTTACAGAGAATAGCATGATACACAGGTGCCCCCAGAACAGAATAAGTGATAAGCCAGGATGATATACCTGCCAACTTTTCCTGAGATATAAGCATGAGATTTTTATCCTGGGAGTGCTGGGATTTTTGAAGACGACACGATCATTTCCGAAGATTCCCGAAGGAGTTTAAAGTCTTCCGAAGAAGTCCGAAGACGTCCAAAGTTTTTCGAAGTCTACAAATGCGAGCTCACTCCCAGTGCTTTTGACTTCAAAAATCAGAGATCGCGAGGAAGGTATTGTCATTTATTCATTTTTCACATGGTTTTCGTTCCTTACATGGGTCTGAGTTAACATATTTTGGAAATTGTGTCAAACAAGATGGCAACAACTCACATTTTTCAATCAGGTGTGAGAAATTGGCCTGCAAGCATGAGCCGGCGTGAGATGGAAGTTTTCAACCCGCAGGCGTGAGAGTTGGCAGGTATAGGATGATGTCCCCTACTCTTTTCCAACAGTGTGTGGGTTCTTTAACGTCCCACACCAGTACTGCGAGACAGGGCATACGGTTTATCGTGCTTATCCAAGAAGACGTGAAAGTCTAATCATTTGCAAATGTCATTACAAAGGCAGCACTTTCTCCTCTGTCAGTTATTTGAAGACCCTGAGTGTTGGTCTGGTCAAGGTCTGGACTTCCCGCACAGCAGTCCAGTGCTCTACCAACTGAGCTAACCAGTCAGGGGTTAGCTCAGGCTCTTTACTCCTCCAAGTAGATACAAAGCTCAGGAAGCAGCTTCACTGTCTAAATTCTTTTCATTGTGGTCTGCTATTGTTGCCAGAGCATTAACCTCAATACTGTGAGTACTGGAATTAGGTTCTAGTACTTGTCTGCTGATATGTCCAGGATTGAATGCTAGAGAGATTCAAATTCCTTATGATAACCAAGTGCCCTCCTTGATAAAAAGTCACCAAACCACACGCAATTGTGTTAAATGTGAAGTAATATAAAAATGTCAAATTGTTGTTTTTGGCATCTATCAGTCTCGGACAACTATGGTAGTTGTGCCATAGATAATTTAGTCTGTGGTAGAGATGCAACACCTACTGTGGCTGTCCAGACTAATCCTCAAGAGGAAGGGTGTGCTGTAGTTGCTGCAGGTAAACATGCTGGTCTGGGTGCTGCTGGGTGCTGAATGTGGTCTCTGCTGTCTACTGAGCTGCCATTCTTCCCATCTGGTCTTTCTCCTCAGTTCTTCTTCAATGCCAGCCTTCACAGTGGACTGCCAAGTGACATGGTCTGAGGATGATGTATCCAGGTCCGCTGTATTGACTCCAGTCAATACAGCGGACAGTCGTCTCTGCGTTAGCATGGCAAACATGTTCAATATCCCTGCCTGAGCCAAGATGTCCTTGTTGGTAATGCGATCTTGCACATGATGCCCAGGAGTTGTCTGAGGCAATGAAAGAGAGGGCATTGAGCCTGTGTTCTTGACAGGAGTAGAGGGTCCATGCTTCTCTTCTACAGAGTAGAGTACTCAGCACACATGCTTTATACACTTTCATCTTTCTGTTGGTTGTCAGCATGGTGTTGCCCCAAACTCTCTTTGCGCAACTATAGCCATAGCTGTTGCTGCCTTGCCAATGTGCACGTTCAGCTTGGCATACAGAGAGAGGTTGCTGGAAATATTGGAGCCCAGGTAGGTGAAGTTGTCGACAACCTCAAGGACGTGGTTACCGAGGGAGATTTGAGGAGTACTGTTGGTCTTCTTCAGGCTAATGGTGAAGCGGAACTCTCTACAGGTGTTCATGAAGCAGGTGATAAGCCACTGTAGTGAATCCTCAGTCTGGACAGTTAGGGCAACAGTGTATGCGAAAAGCAACTCCCTGATGAAGACTTTACGTACATTTGTCCTCTCTTGGAGGTGTGCCAGGTTGAAGAGGCTGCT
>CM042752.1:28893773-28903705 GCA_022496165.2 Catalaphyllia jardinei | reverse complement strand
TAATTGCTTTATTATTCATTCAAAATATTTCCCCGTTCTTAAAGGAGTTTTGCCATTTTGCTCATTGTTTTTCTGCTCACCAAATATAACACAACCTTGTCCCCAGGTTTTCTCGGTCAACGGTTATATAATCTGCAGCGGGCTGTACTTTTAACGTTATTTATTCAATATTTGGTCAACAGCAGCTGGTTATGGTGAATTCTGCGTGTGGTTTTAACTAATCAGAAACATGGAAATATTTTGAATGAATAATAATATTATTTATTGACCTCATTTAGATGTTAACATTTGATTTTTTACACTGTTAATACGGTTTAGATAAACATTGTTTTTGGAGTCAGTTAGTACAGTTGGGAGCTGGAAAGCAAAGTGAACCGATAGAGTTAGCTCCCCGTACGATTTAAGTTATGGATAGAAAGCAGGTAATTATGTAGTAAAACTTTGCAGGAATAAATAAATGACTCACGAATTTACAAACTCAGCTTAGAAGAAAATTAATTCAATTTTTGTTCTGACAGGAGGTAACGTTTTATATACTTCGGAAATACAAACACATTTAAGTCTTTTAAAGAAGATGGAAGGTCTTTCCAGATATTAATTGCTATGTAAGGAACTGACTGCTTTCCTGTATTAGTTTTAACTCTGTACTAATAAAAATTCTGTTTGGCTGTATATCTCGTGTTGTATCTATGAAATAGTTCTAGCGTAATAAAATATATCATCAAATACTTCAGCAAGAGGGCCATTCTTCCATGAATGTGAGAAAGTTATGAACGTCAGCGTTCTTATGTGGTTCCCCCCAGAATAAACGACCCCCGGTGGCAAAAAACCCTCACTCCACCCCTGGCTGGTATTTGAACGTCTGGTGCATTTCCGCGCTACGGATGGTGCATCTCAACTAAAAAGAAAATTTAGCTTTAATTTCAAATTTGTTACTCGTCAGGGTTATTACTGATCAAGAAACTTTCAGGGAAAAAAAACTACTCTGTAAGATCAAGGGAAAGTCAGGAATTTTTTATTTGAATCAGGGAAAATTCACATTATGGAACCGTGGTCGCGTATCCCTGCTAGCAGAGGTCCCTCGCGTCGCTACCAGGGAATGGTCGCGTCTGTTATACGGGTTGTCACGCGACGATGTGAAATATTGCATGACGAGCAATGTAACGCTAGCTTAGGAAACTAGGACAAAGCATAATCAAATGAATGTCACTTGCTGGGAAATTGGATTGTTTACGTTTTTGTACAGAAGAGGGCACAAAAGAGACGACGCTGATTCACGGCAAACAAGTGCGATTGGCGAGTATTTCAGGCCAGCCTCTGTTATTGTCCAAAGGCAGGTACAATTTGAGGAAACTTCACGAGCTTCCTCTGCAGCTGATTCGCAGCCAAAGATGGGACGAGTTAAAAAGTGAAGTGCTTTGCAACTTCCAGTGGCTCAGCACAAAGATCGACGTGCGGTCACTAAGGTAATATACATGTGTACACGTGATACATATCAGAGACATTGATTTAAAATATAGATAGGGCCCTGCGCACGCTCTGATTGGTCAAAAACCTATGTTTTATCAGAGTTTAATATTCAATCTTCGTTCACTGTCTAAAATCCGCACGCGTCATTGGTTAAAATTGATCACGTGAGTTCCCGTTACCTAACGACATCAAAGTGACAGAGTGCGTTTTACAATAACGCATAAAAAACTGTGCAGTGTTCAGGTCGGGCGGGAAGCCATTGCAAGTCTATCGCCAGCAGTAAACTCAGATTGAATATTAAAAGTGTTAGAGACTGTTAGTTCGTGTTTTGTTTTCAAATACACGCACTTGCTTACTGTACAATGAACTCGAAATTTTTAATACTGCACTCAGCTTCGCTTCGTCCAGTATTGAAAATTTCTCGTTCATTGTACAGTAAGCGCGTGCGTGTATTTGAAAACAAAACACTCACAACAGTCTCTAACCCGTAAATAAAACATAGAAAAAGCGTGTTTTATTTTTTTGCGCACGTAAAATCTATATTTTAAAGCAAATGAAGAAGCCTAAGTCGTGTATTACACTGTGATAAAACACTCCGGTCAATTGAGAACACTCGAGAAATGTAGAAAACACCCGCCTACGGCTCGTGTTTTCTACATTTCCCTCGTGTTCTCAAATGACCATCGTGTAATACACGGCTTAGGCTTCTTTATTTGTTAAATATAAGGGGGGCGGGGGGTGCGCTGGAATCTTATCTAGGGAGGAGTAGCAATATTTTTTTGTGTCTTAATGCTACAAAAACCGGAGTTAGACGGGCTACGCCACGATTTGTTTCTTGAAAAGCTTAGTCTAAATTTGTCAAGTTCGTGGTTTGTAATCCGTGTCAATCTTCTACATCCTTAACCATCCTTGTTCCTTTATGGTTTGTAAAGTATTATTTTCAGGTTACTTTTACTTTAAAGGTAATTTTGTTTGTGGCCAAAGGAACTCAAAATTCCTCCGTGACTGAGCTCCTTTGTTGATACCCAGGGTTGCCACAGGTCAGGAAATTGTAAAAGAAAAAATTCTTAACGGTCAAGGAAAAGTCAAGGAATTTTATTTTGAGTCTGGGAAAATTGACACATTGGAGAAAAGCCTCAGTAAATTGAAATAATTTAACAGGGTTGATTTAATATCATTGAAGGCTGGAAGAAACGTTGGGGGTCACTGAGACCTCAACGATATGTTTACGTGATGAGAAGAAAAAATTGTTGAAAACTAATCAGCCTTAATGCAAGAGTGGAAAGGACGGCTGTGTCTTTGAAGCCGTTACTATATCTGACGTTTTGTATTCATTTGGTCACGGATATTTTATTTTTATCAGGGAAAAGTCAGAGAATTTTGAAAAGTTATGCCAGTAGAAACCATGTGACCACTTACTTCTGTTATTTCACAGGTCTGTGTTGGATAATTTCCACGCTGCCATGAATGCTGTCAATGATCCTGATATTGCTGCTGTCGCCGAAACTCTTCAGCTCGCTCAAGAGGCCATTTTGAGCGACTCCAAGCAATTGGCCGGCCAGTTTGTAGCGAGGCTTTACGAGGTACATGTACACGCTATTAGCACGTTGCGCTTCAAACACAACTGCAACTGTTTTGCACTTCGTGAATGTTTCTGAAGAGTTTGCTTTCAATCGTTATTTCTCATTCAAAAAGTTGCTTATATTCATATAGAACGTTTGCTCTTTCAGTTATTTTGAAACGGAGATAAAATCGAAATCCATTTCAAATGATATCATGTAAGGCTTATATAGTTTTATTCCCACTCCGTTTTCTCTGTCCTCTTTTCTTTTATTGTAACCGCACACCCTTTTTCGTCCGGCAGCTTATATTTGCTTTTTGTCATTTATCTCATACAAACATTTCGTTCGTTCTGTGGAGTGACCGCAAGGCGCGATTCTACTGCAAAATTTTACTTGTCGCGGTGATTTTTGGTGATTCTCTTTTCAGTTAATTTTGTACGATTGTCTCCTTTCATCTTATGGTCTCAACTTTAATTTCTATGTTGCAGTGTAAAGTACAGGACTCTTTTCACTGCATTACCGCCAATCTATCTCCGGTAAGTCAGTGTAGTGTATCTTTGGCTTGTTAATCCTTCTGTTACAGATTCTGCCAACAATATGACCCGAGAATTTGATTTATATCTGTTAAGAACATCTGGTATTCGGTGAGCAAATTGACCCAATCTTGAGTCTGAAATTACGAAAAAAAAGAATACTATGCTAATTAAAAAATTAATATGTTACACGTTCATTCAGTGTTTGAGATCCCTTCCACAGTGGTTGTCGAAAGAAATCTCTATTTACTTTGGTTTTCCATTTAATTAGTGTAGTAAACCTTCTGCAAAGTGTTGTGACCAGTAAGATCAAAGTAGATGTCTTTTACAACACTTAATCAGTTTATCTTTACACGACTTTTCCTGCGCTTTCAGCCGGTTACATGTTTTCGCGCGCTTGTCATACATATTTTCCCGCGCTTTTTGCCAGTTGCACGTGCTCTATTCGTATTCTGATTGGGTTATCAATTCAGTCACTAAATAGCAATGTGATTACTTTCATTGGCTTTTGAATTGCAACAGTGATTAGAAAACTCCTGTCTTAACCGTCTGAGCAAGTTTCTTTACCATTACATCATTGATTCATAGCTCACCGTTGTCGCGTTTACTTTTTGTTCAGGTCCTATCTAAGCTTGTCCAGGATTCTCGCAGCCCATCAGAGCCCACACTCATCCCGTCCAGAGGTTTTCTTACCCCTCCTGGCGGACAGTTGGTGCAGACCTTAGTGAGTCACTCGGCGAGCACGGTTTATGGACTCGCTGCTACAGCTGACGGAAAATGCGTCGTTACAGGTATTTTGGTTGTATGCCCACACTTCCCTGCTTCTCCTTCTACTTTCACTATAAATTTCCTAGAGTTTTATCACGAATGCCGTTCTCTTACTGGCTGCGCTACTCACTATCTATTCTGTTTTAAGTGGTGACGGTTGTTAACAAAATGGCGGCCGATTCTCTGCGTTTTCTAAGTGTCTGTGAAGACGATTTAGATAATTTACTAGGCGAGACGTTGATTTATACTAAAAACAATTTGATTCTTCAATCCCGATTTCCATGCGTGATAACTACCTCGGGCTGCGCCTTCGGGAACTGTCGCGCGATAGAAATCTCGAGCTCATAGTCTAAATGTTTATTAGCGTAGCTATGTCGCACTCGTAATGGAACAGAGAATTAACTCTGAAGTGTAAATTTAAGTGCTAATTTAACCCATGAATAACCCACTGGGCGTTAGCCCTGGTAAAGGGAATCAGGAACCACACGAGGTAAAGGAAAAATCTTTTGACCTCGGCGGGAATCGAACCCACAACCTCCGGATTAGATCTACCGTTACTCTGCCGACTAAAATCGCACTCGGTCTGCCTGAGTAAACAGACGTAACTTGTACTTCGCGCGAACTTCGTCCATGTTTCTAAAATGGTTTTTGCTTTGTTTTGACTTATTCCTACCTTCTCTAGCTCACACGTGTTCCTTTTCTCCAGTCAATTTTGTTGTGGCCAGTTGTTGATCTTTGCACATTGTTTCGTGACAGGGTCACATGACGGTGTTATCAAAGTCTGGGACATCAGGGACGGTTCGTTATTGCTGACCGTGCCGGAAGCTGGGCAAGAGATTGGCAAGGTCACGTGTTGTTGTGACGATAGCATCATTGTGGCATCATCTAAGACTGGAATAGCTGTGATCTCGTTTGAAACCGGTGAACTTCTTCATAGGTAAACAAACGATTGTCTGTGTTTCTAAAGTGTTGTAGACCTACATTCTTAACCAATCTGTGTTGGACTGTCTATGGTATACATTTTTTCCCCTCTTTTTCCTATAATAGAGTGGAAACCAATTATTTTGAGAGCTTCCCTCCACTCACACTTGCTGGCGAAAACGGATCTAAAATTGTCTTCTTCAAAGAGAAGGGTTTGCATGTAATTTTAACGTCTACTGGCAAGTTTCTGCACCAATTCTCAAGCATCAATCCTGTGGGCAGTGCAGGGCAGAACAGTTTGTTAACCTCCTGGAATAGCATTGTACTCTGTAACTCAAAACAAAACGAAAACTCCTTGAAAGTTATTGATGCCCATGACTTCACAATACACCATTCAATCACGGTGTTCGATGAGAAAGACGAAGAAAATCTACTACACCTCACTCAGATAGCGATGAAGTCCAAAAACGAGGTTCTAGTTGCGAAGAAGATGAAGGTTGACCTGTTCACAGTCGATAAAGGTGAACTGTTACGAACATTCAGGTGCAAAAGCGATGACTGGGTTAGAAATGCGTCACTGGACCCCACGCAGAATATGTTGGTTTTTCCTAAACACGATAAAGTCGCTCTAATTGATCTCGAAAGCGGCGAGAGAAAAGATGTTTTACCACACCCCAATTACGTCTCCAGGATTTTTTCCGTGGGCTATGATGTGATTATCACTTCCGGCGTTGACAACGTTGTTAGAGTCTGGGACCTAACTCGAGTAGATGTTCGAAGACAGGTCGAAAAACCCGAGACTTTACTTAACATTTATTCCATTCCCGGCGACTCCAGACACTTGGTAACAGTCGGCCGATTGGGAATTGATAATTTTTACGTGACTATTTGGGATTTAGCTACTGTGTTACCAGTGCGCAAAGTTTCTGGTATTACAACAAGCTATCTTCAAATCATCAATGACAGGAGAGCTGCTATCCGTGTGAACAACAGCGTGGCCATCGTGGATTTATACACGTGGAAAGTTGTGACGGTTCTGAAAGGAAAAATCTCTGCGGATGATCTGTTAGGCGTGGAAGATATCTGTGTCGTGAACGACAGAAAAGAGATCCTTACCTACTCGCACAATCGCAAGAATTTGACGCTGTATGACATCGAAACAGGTGACCAAATCGCAGTGTTAAAATCGGGCACATCCCAGCATGACATTCGTTCCTTCCTCGTTAACTCAAAAGGAACGGTCGCTGTGTGGAATGTGGCTCGACCATGTGACCAGTTGCAGGTGTGGAACCTGGAGACGAGAGAGCAAATCTTTGTGATCCAGAGGGAGGGGTGCGGACGGTTGACAAAGACGCATGCGGGCTTTACGCCAGATGGTCAGTATTTCGTCTCGTGTGCTAAAAAGACTACGAAAACTGACTCGATCCAATTCTCAGCCGTGTGGGATGTACAGAGAAGTAAGTACAAATATTCTCTTGATAAGCAAGTAGACGAAATTTTTTTCTTGTTTCGCTCCTCGCTTTAAATGTGAGTCCTTACTGCGCACTCTCAAGAGTTTGTTTATGAGGGTAATTCAAAGTTTCATGTCAACCGCCATTATGGATGCGAAGCTTTATGCTTCGTTCTTTTTGATAGCACTTGATAAAACAACTTCTTAACTGTAAAAATTAATGAAACTTGGGAAAAAAAATTAAATGCCTCAAAGAGAAGGTAGGCGGCTCGTAACGAAATCTTCTTTACGTTTAAGAAAACCTTCCGTTGGAATACAACACAACGTATTGTTACCCTTTTTCTTTCTTTCCTTTTTGATATAAACTCTTGAAGGGGCACAGTCAGCTGGTGCGCATGCGCATTAGATACCATTCCATGGCTAATTTGCATATGACAGAGACACGATAACTACTGTTTTTAACCAGGTGTGATAAAAATAATATCATTGCCTGATTTCAAACCGAAAGGGACTAGATACGAGTCTGTAAATTATGGGATAGGAAACCATTGATCCAAGTAGTCAAAATGAGCCCACCGAGATTCACAAAATTCCCAAGTTTGGTGTTAATCAGGCTAGTTTGAACTGAAATACAGCGATTTAAAAACGTCAATGTATGGCCATCCGGACGCGGACGCTGTGTTTGGACAGCGTCAGGATATGGCCATACATTTCTTTGTAAATTTTGACGTTTTCAAATGGCTGTATCCTGCTTACTATTGGGTCTATTTACACCAAACTTGAGGATTTTGTAAAGCTTGGTCTGCACTTTATGACTATTTGGATCAATAGTCTTATAGACTCGTACCTAGTCCTTCACGGTTTGAAATCAGGCAACGGGATTAGCAAAAGGATATTTATTAAAAACAGGTTTTTCAGCCGGTAAACGACTAGAAATCAAGCAAAACACTGCGAAGATTGGAGCGGATTTCTATATTAACTTTGAGTCCAGCTAGGGGTGAACTTTTATCAAAGTGAGAAAACTAGTGTCCAGGTCAACGCGGTCCTAAAGCTGACTGTGTCCTTTTAAACCCGCCTCCGTCAGTTCTGGAATTATTTACGGGGACGAGCAATTCTTGTAACTGTGTGTAAGAATTAAGCAATAGACCACAAGTTTCTATGGGTTATAAGCTGATAAACCACACGGGATGTTGGTAGAACACGAGAAGAATTTGTAAACCACGAGCCGCAGGCGAGTGGTTTACGAATTCTTTGAGTGTTCTACCAACATCCCAAGTGGTTTATCAGCCTATAAACCATAGAAAACTTGTGGTCTATTGCTTTTATATAATAATTCAGAAGACACGCGATTTTTCCGTGGGTTTACCGACACAACCCACAGCTGATTGACAAATCAGAGCGCGCGCATTGATTTGGTTATTATATAAAATAAAAAAAAACTTAGTTGAAATATTTATTTTTAAAAAGTCATTGATGTCAGAAAAAAATCTAAAGGCATAATCTTTTGATGTTCCGTCCCCCTGGCAACCTCATGCTGTTGGTTTTGAAAACTTCTCGATCAATCAAATTCTCCTTACATGTACTGCAAGAAAAGTACAAAGGTCAGCTTGGAGCATTTGCACGTGGATAACGAGGTGTTTTTGAAATTTCAGAGATGCTGACGCACGACCTGCGGTACACTGATGATACAGACACTATTGCTGTCACGGTTATGGACAACAGTCGCGTGGTGACAGTGCATAAGGACTTGAACATTGTCTGCTGGGACATTGAACAAGGTTTGAGAATAAAATCCAAACAAATGTGAAAGTCGTCCTAAAGTTGTTCTCCTCAGTTATATTGCTGTCGAGTCTTTATGTAAGCTGTTTAGTTTAATTCACTTTATACATCTGCAGTGTTTCGTTTCTACCTGTAGTTCTCTTTGAGGCTCAGTTTTTGGAGACGTCGAGCAACCCAGTTCTCAGCCGTTGTTGAAGCTGTGACGCAATGCTGTTTTTCCGTGATCTCTTTTGCAGTTATTTCTAGAGTTGACAGGGAAGGGTTCTCGAAAAAAACACAGCTGTTTTTCTGATTAGTCGAAAAACTATGTGTGGTAGCTACCTTGCATTTTCGGTTTCGGAGATTATTTTCGTGACATTGAAAGATATCTTTTATTCCTAACGGCAAAATAAGAGGCTCTGATAGGTATTTTTCACTTTTTAGCTAACGTTTCTCCTTTTTTTTTTTTTTTTTTGACACTGTAGGAACTCTTCTTCATATCCTTCCCAGCAGCCATTTCAGCAACCTGCGCATTGACGTCATCGCGTCAACAGGGGACATTGTGGTGTCCTATGACGAGAAGACGCTGATCATGTGGGACATGAAGGCGGGCGTGCAAAAGGCCTCCTTCACGGCAGACAAGGTGACAAAACCACCGCTTTACTTCCATAGGCGCCCACGCTTGCTTTTAAACGTTATGGTGACTAGAAGCAACAGTTGAGGTTGTTATTCCATGAGATACAAAAATGGGAACGTGTTCTACGCGCGCTGTCAAGTTACTCAGGGGTTCACGCGTAAACGGGGCTAGTTTGTGTCTTACGTATTACCTGTCTACTCACACTGCCTTAAGAGAAATAGATGACAGAGAATTGGAAGTTATGCTTAGAACACCGACGTAGACCGTCACTATTTGACACCAGAACCAATCTAGTAAATTCAGTGTCAAAAGTGTGATTGATAAGCTGGACGTATGAAGAACAAATTAGCATGTTGAATAAAACGAGTGCTTTGAGATGTGTTCTACGTAAAACCTTTTACCAGTGTAGTCGTTAACGACTATATTCTTCAAATGATTGATTACCTTGTTATTTTACGTGGTTGGATGCTTGTGTGTCACGTCAAAAATCTCTATTCACAAGAACACATTTATTCACTGGATTTGTTTGAAACGTGTTCAGACTTGTCTAAATAGCGATCAAAGTCGAAACTTATCTTGTGCTGTGGCTCAAAAAGTTAAAAGATGGCACACTGCCACTTGTAGTACCGCTGGAAGCGAGTTGCTCACTAAGTCAGTATCCTACAGATTTTGGTGAGTGAAACGAGGATACGTTTGTACCGAAACACTCCACTGGAGGTTTATGAAAGTGTCTCTCGACCGTGCGCGAGGCATCGGGAGTGACTTGACTTGGAAAGCTGGGTTGGCATTGGCGTTCTAGAGCTGTTACGGATATCACCAGATCAGCCATGAAG
>CM042752.1:28858706-28891263 GCA_022496165.2 Catalaphyllia jardinei | reverse complement strand
GGAGAAATAAAGCTGCGGACTCCTCCGGCCTAGTGTGGGACTTTAATTACAATTTTTTTCTCTTTTTTTTCTAGATGTGCAGATAAAATTTGAGGGCATCAAGGGTTTGCCAGTCGCAGATGATAGCGAAGTTAGAAACGACGGTGATGACAAAGAACTAAAGCAAAACGAATTTTCGTGACCTGCTGTGTCACACAATACTCCTGGGGCTGATAGTCACATCGAGCTCATGTGGCCAACTAAAGGAGGTCGCAGATTTGTTAATCAAGTTCATGTCCTTGCGTGATCCTTACTTCCTGAAAGCTAGAGTCCATGTGAACTGGTTTCTAACAGAAGCTGACCAGCTTAAAATAGGTGTTATATTAATAATTGACCAGTGGTCACTAATCACACAAGTTGACAGCGTTGTGTGACTTTAACCAGCCAACAGGGGCTGCTTTTGTTATCGCGTTTGAAACTAACCGCGAAACAAGCTGAAGACTCGACTCCATATGAACTGGTTTGTCACGGAAGATGACCAGATGAAAGGGGCTGTTATGTCAAATAATTGCCTAGTCACGCCAGCTGATAGCGTTGCGTGACTGTGAGGGGAGAACGTCATTGGTCTCATTGCTTGCAAGATAACTTATAAAACTAACCGTTTTAAAATTGATAGAATAAATTTGGAAAAAATTGTAAATGATGTCATGTTCACATTGTTTTGCTTTTATTCTGAAAAAGGAAATGTTGATTTCTCAATTTCCTATGTTTGTTACTTGTTTTGTCTGCAAGCCAGGTGTATCTGTGTTGCAAAGGTTTTTTTGTACTCTCGACGAGTTGCAAAGATGGTGTCAAACACGATCTTGTGTCAAGTGAGTTCTTATTCATTTTTCTCCGACGCAAGAATGCCAATGAACTGCCGTAAATGCTTTCTCATGATCAGTAAGTCTAACGGGAAACTTTGTTCTCTTAAAAATGTTACCTACATTAAAATGTTCAGCGAAAGGTTTTCCTTACATTTGAAGCTCATTTTCAGGCCTATTTTTCTGAATAATCAATATTCATAAAGATCTGCTGAACACGAAATAGTCAAGCTTTGCTTTTGAGTACTTAGTCAGTCTGTTTTTCGACACCAACGAAATTAATCTATTAAAAATCATTCCTCGCATAAATAAGAACTTCATCTATTGTTAAACTACTTTTCTCGCAATTCTGGACAATCTTTTTTGTTTTCCTGCCTTAGAATACCTTTGAATGTTTCATTGTTTATTGCAATCGACGTTTTCAGTGGTAAATTTGTAACGCCTGGATTTTACTAGCGACGCGAGCATAAGCACAAGGATCAAAATTTTTCCTTTTTCTTGTGCTTGCGCTTATGCTTGAGTTCACTTGCCTTGTGTGAAAACGGAGCATTATGCTTGTGCTTGCGCTTGTGCTTGTGCTTGCGCTTATGCTTGCGTCGCGAGTGAAAACCTGGCTTAAAGGATTGTTGAAAGCATTAGAGTATGAGCGGAACTCTTTTCGAAGTAAAATCGGCGCCTTCTTGGTGAAATTCCGGTTACTAATTAGTACCTAATTTCTAGGCATGTCGCCATATATCTTTCAGATTTGCGGTTTTGATATCTTAGATAATCTTAATATTCAGAAAAGCCACCGATTGCAGAAAGTGCAAGTTTCTAGAAATAAGACGTAGCTGAAATGAGTCCATATTTTCGAGAAAACAAACACTGATATGTTAGGGTCAAGTTTAGTTGGTTCCCTAAATTGAATGCCTTTTATTTGGTTAATCTAGGTTTGCCAAAAAAAAAATAAACACTGGAAAGTTTATCAGAAAGGAAATGTATTTAATTAATACTAGTTCTATCATTTAACGCCAACAAAAAATTTCCACGAAATTTTACGCGGCGCTTTTGTACTGGGTCTTTGCGAAATGTCAACCACGTGAAAATATTCTCTATTATATGATACACCCGTACAGGTTTTCTGAGGATGGTTGCTTTCCGTGAAAACGTTTAGTTGATCGGCGCTTCGAAAACTTGCATAGTGGTTTGAGATGGTTTTTAATTTTCTTATCAGCAAAATCCTAAGTAGGTTTCTCAACGAATAATAAATATTTTTTAGGACTCGGCAGCATTATTCAAATCTAGAAACTTCGCCTTTTCCCAAACAATGCATAACTTCAGATTCAGGTCAAGAATGAAAATTGGCGAGTGATCATTTGACAAACGTATTTATATGAATATAATTTTCCGAAATGTCATATTGCTTTTTCTCAAGTTCTCATTTCTCATTTCAGAAAGACTGTTGCGCTGACTGTATGAGAGACAATTTCGGGCAATTTTTTTTTTTGGTTTCTGGCAGAATTGCCTTTCATTCACTTTGGATAGCTTTGTAATGCAAATGAGAAGAGTCCATCGTGAAAAGGGCTTTTAATTTTTTTTTTTAATTACAGTCTCATATACGGCCGGCAAACACGCCTTGAGTTTTTCTTTATTTCGTTATTCGATTATTTATTTAGTTTTGCCTTTTCTTTCTATAAATTCTTTCTTTCTTTTAATTTTTTCCCTGTTTTTGAAGCTTGCAATCGACTCGAAAACGTGTTAACAAAAGAACTTTACAAGGATACTCCTAAACCATCTCAAATTGCCGTGCTGGTTTTGCCATCCTAATAACACCTGATGCAGTGATGATGCTGATGTCCTTTTCATCACCTTCTAAATGAAAGTCGCGCGTATAATCGAAACCGTCAAACGACTTTCTATTCTCATTTTTCATCTGTGAAAAAATTACATTCAAAGCGGCCGAGAAGTGGAAACTGCCATTTAAGTAGTACAAAAAAAACAATCTAAAATAAAGCAAGATTTCCTTGACGAATATTTTTAAGAGGATAGGATGTATTGGCGCCGGTACGATTTTTTTTACCGTGAATCTGCGCACAACGGCTTGTTTGTCTAGATCTCATTATAGGGGTTCTATACATTGCAGTTGATTTGTCTTGAGCTGTGCCCCAGAATAGCCGGGTATTTTTAATTGCTGTCGCAATCCTGTCAAAGACACAGCGGTGTTAATGGCGTTATTAAGGCCATCTCAGTTTAATTGTGTAAACCTCGGCTCAAAGATCTTGTTAATATCTAAGGAATGTGATCAATGGTTCTAATTCGGAACGCTTTAAGATTGCGTGACCAAAAAAAATCTTTACACACAAAATAGAGACTGAAGCAGTTTGTATGCTACCGAGCCGGAGGAGTTGTATCTTGGCACAAGAATCGTGTGGTTTTCCCTGTTTCCGATCGTTTCTTTTCCTTTAACGCAAAATAGAAATTACAGTAATATTAGATTCAAATACAAACGGTAAAATCATTAATTTAAATGTGATATTGTAAAACGGAAAAATTTTGCCGCAGGGTGAAACTTCCTG
Organism: Catalaphyllia jardinei; assembly: GCA_022496165.2. NCBI lineage: Eukaryota > Metazoa > Cnidaria > Anthozoa > Scleractinia > Caryophylliidae > Catalaphyllia > Catalaphyllia jardinei. The sequence continues at coordinate 28,887,866 of CM042752.1, read as the reverse complement.
AGAGAGACACTCATTTCCTTGCTCAGAAATGACTTCAATTCGATCGTAAGAACATCTATATCGTTAATTAGTCTTAGATTTACAGGTTTTCTTTGAGGAACTTGACCCCAGACCTGATCAGGAAAACTCCAACTAGTGCAATTTTCATAAGCGGTGGCTTGATGAGCATTAATATTAACCTCTTGGCTAATTGTTAAATATGGGATTTTGATCTGCAGATGATTGCTCTTTTCACTGCTTACGCAGTCTGTATTGTTTTTAAGTATATTCTACTGTAAATTGAGCTATTTCGAGCTATCTTTCCGCCAAATGAGCGAAACAGCACTCAGTGCGAGCAGACATTTCTCAGAGCTTAGCTTAGTCTGATGGGAATAAAATTAGAAAAATTGTGATCTGTTGCTAACAGCGAGCAGGTTGTTCTCCTAAGCTGAATCTAAATTAATTCCTGATGCAACGGAGTACTTAGTCTAAGAAATGGAGGAACTGTTTCTAGCAAACTCTATTTTTTGTTTCATCAGTAGAAACCAGATTTCCAGTTTATATTTTTCCTCAATGGGCGTGGCCCGGTTTCGGAAAAAATTAAGGCACAATCAGTTCCTTTCAACAACTGAAGCTTCAAGAAACCTCTGTACTTTGTTAGTAGTGATAGTTAGGTAAGAAGCTTTAGTTTTTTTAATTGTACATAAAAAGTAGTATCGCAATAAAAATAATAAAAAAGCCTCAGTCAGAACTTATTTCAATATGCAAATTTTCTGCGTTTCTTTCACATCAAAGCAATACGAATCAAGCGAAAACGACACCAGCTACACATCACTACAGCTGTGTTTCAGGTATAAACACAGCCAAAAATATCGCTTCAGTTTTTAATTAAGGGTGTTTTGATCAGAGGAAATAATCCACAATCATGATTTTTGTATTGGTAAATGATCATGAAGCTAAGCTAAATAGAAAAATCTCTAGGGTTTTTTCGTCGTTAATTAATAGCACGAAGCGACATATTTCCTTGTTAATGACTATTTTTCAAAACCCTATCTTGCCTCACAATTAGAAAATCAGCAGCATAAAACTTAGTAGATATTTTTTTTCACTTATATTCAAATAAAGCCAAAGTTCGTTTATTGCGTAAACTTAAAATGCGGCATAGAGCATGGATATAGAATTGCGAATTTTAAGCCATGATTCAAATAGCTTTTCTTGCATTTTTATCTCTGGATTATCAGCGGTAGCGGCCTCGTTATCAGGATTAACACTGCGTCCTGGAGCAAAAATCTTATCTCGTTTCTTTTTTAACCTTTAAATCCTTTTTTTAGGCACATGGCTGGTTTCGCTGTTTTGATCATGCACACAGCTTGGGTTTAATGTTTTTTCCTTTATCAGCAACCAGATCCACTGAAAACTGACCTTTTCTTTAAAATTATCCGGCTGGCCTTTCTAGTAATACCTCTGTCAGTTTGCAGACTATTTCCGTTCCATTTTAACAAACAAGCAATTAACATTTTGCGCTAAAATTGAAAAAAAGGAATGCTTTTAAAAACATGATTGACGTTTCAAAATTGGTCTGTTAGGGTCAGACACAAATCAACGCAAACTTAAAAATGAAATTTTAAAGAAGTTTTCCAATATTTGCGGTGCTGAAAATTATTCTTTTAATTAACAAATTCATCGGCACTTTTCGTTTTGCTTCTCAATTTACTTTCTTCCTCCTAAATTGTCACACAATTTAGACTTAACCTTTATAATTTACGCATACATATTAAAAAATCAGCTGATACGAGCTTTCACAAGGGCGGCTCGTTTGTGGGTGAAATAAAAAGTGGAATTCTCTGAAAAACTTTATCGGCTTCCCATAGAAAGCTACTCAGACAATCCTCAGTGGGAAACCTTCCCGGCTGATATTTCAGCATTGTCCTCACTAAAACAGAAATGACGAAATATATGTTATCGTATCTAATAAGTTCGAAGCCATGTTTTACATTGAGTAGATTAGAACCAGTCATCCCTTTTAACCTTAACTTTTTTTCTGATAATTATCTCTTGGACAAAGTGTCTCCGATTGGAAAGTGTCATGAAAGAGAAAAGTTTATAAGACATTAAGCCATTAGATCCATTATCGACACAGCGACTTCATGCAGAAAAGCTTCTAAATTTACCATAGAATGAAACAACGGCCAACAACAACAGCTACATCTGAAACATGAACATGGATATTTCATTTCCAAGAGGACTTTGTTGTTAATAAGACAAAGATAAACAGTTGTTCGCATTCCTAACTCATCAATGGAACGGTCTGAAACCTGAGCAAAAGCATAAGTTTCTTCTCGACAAGATCACAACGCTTCCATAATTACGTGTTCATTTAAGATTACTACTAAGCAAAATTGACCAAAATAAAACCCTTGTTGTAATAAATCAGTCATGCGGTTGGTTGAATGAGTTGAATATCAACAAAGCACTTCAGAAGTTTACACATCCCGTAAGAAATGATTCGCAAACACAACTATAGCCTAAATATTTTTGAGAAAACAAATTACGCGGACCTAATGAAGTTGTATTGAAGTGCGGAGGCAACGTTTCTTTTTTCACGAATGATCTAGTAGCATACAGAAGTCGAGTTGAACATTTTTTGGCGCGATTTCCGGTTGAAAAAAGCGTAGGATATTAGGGTGCGACCGCGTCACGTCGAGAATGCCGATTATGTCCTAGGCATGCGTGGCGTGAAAAGTAACGCGAGCGTATTTCACAAAAAACGAAATGCTGGTCAGTTGTTCCTTTGCTGAAAGAAAGACGTACGGACAGTTGTAGCCGGAAACTGTCTGTTTCTTAATTTTATGTTCAAGATGTTTCTTTTGCTAGCGTCAATGTCCTGCATTATTCAGCATTCCTTCGCTTACAACATAGAGACAGAATTACCAGTCATTAGACGAGGGGACGCGGGTAGCTATTTTGGATTTTCGGTCGCGAACCACGCTTTTGAAGAGTTCTTTGAAGGGAAGAAACAATATTGGTGAGAACACAACTTCATTTTCCCTCCCTCCTGTTAACGTTTTTGTAGTTTACACTGAATTCTCTCTGTAATCTTTGTAGGCTTCTTGTTGGGGCGCCAAAAGCGAATAACTCGGCCGTGCCAGAAATTGTAAGTCCCGGCCTTGTGTACAGATGTGATTTTAGGAACGATCAAGGTTGTCAAGAAGTTCCTTTTGACAACGAGGGTAAGTGCAAGTTGATAATGTGTTCTGCAGTCTTTGTCTGGATGTATTATGACTCATAATCGGTCGGAGAAAAATAAACTGCAGCAGTCCTCTGGAATTCCATCACGATCACTGTAGTCACGGAGGTCGCCGTAGCTATGTACGCAACCTTTTGTGCACGTTTGCGATGTCCTAAATTCCATTGGAATTTGTTCTGCCATTATTTTAAGCCGGTATTCCAAAAGTTCAAAACAATACCTACAGTTTAGAGAACTAAGTCTATTGTAATAGCACGTAGTGGAACTTCACTGAAATGTATTAAGCTTAACCTAAATTTGATCAGTCATAAATTTTGGGTTTTCTTGCAGCAATATTTTTCTGAGAGGACGCTTGCAAATACAACAGATTTGTATCAAGGTTTAGTTTACCCTGTTAAAGTATTGTTCAGGTTATTAGTTTTATTTACTCTACCAGGGAAAAACTGTAAAAAGGAAGCCCTTCTATTCACAGTGCTGGCTAGCAAGATGCGGTTCGCGGTTTGTGCCGAGTGTACTTGGAATCGTGATCGCTTATGTCAATAACGCCTGCTAATGCAGGCAAAAACAACTTTGTCAAAACAAAACTCCTTACTCTTTATAAAGTACCAGAAATCTGATACTTCAAGTTGATTTTCATTCATGAGTGTGCAAACTATGAACTTTTTAGCGGGTCACTTCGCGCGCAGAAGGAGAGAGATGTCGAAGTGGTATATTCCATTATTCAATTTAGGTTCGGTGACACAATTTTTCAAGCCCTTGTTGGCTTTTTCATTGAGGACTACCTTTGTTTTTACGTATGCCCACCGGGTGTTAAATTAATGACTTTTCTTCTATTATACCAGCTGCCTACAAGTGACCGCTTGGAAGGAAAATTGTATGACTATTTACCGACCAATTCTGTGTGTGTCTCCTTTTCATTAAGTAAACAAAGCGAGACACAGCTGATATTTTTATCGCATATTTCTTGTCAAAACGTCAGTCCAGTCTCTGTTTTAGGACAATATCGATTATACTGATATTGTTAAATGAATTCATTTTTGTGACTTCACGCACGGCAGATGTTTGTGCGATTTTGAACCAAACTTTGCATTAAAGTTCAGTTTATGTAAGCTTACAGAATACACGCTTATACACGTCTCGCTTTCTCGGCCCATCTTATTTTTTTGGAAATTTTAAAAGTTCAGTGCGTATTCGAGTGAAATTTCAGTGTCTACGCAAAATAAAATAATTTTCAGTAAGTTATCAAGAAAATTTTTTATATTTTAGGCTCACACCATGTTTTTGGAGTCAATAAAGTTATGGCAGTCAAAGCACTCCAGGTCGACGGATTTATTTTTAGAAGGTGTAAAAGCTTTCAATTTCCAAATAATTTTTTTAATCAAAATAGATTGCGAATTCCCTACGTTTACTTCAGTAGAGGGCATAAAATTAGGCTTTTACAGACCATTATCCACTTTTCTAATGGAGAGATCTTTTCATCTTTTTGTGAATACATCTTTTTGTTTTGATGGTTTGCTTTCTCCTTTACCTCATTAACTTTTGCCCCCCATAAATTCTCTTTGTGCCATCGTAAATGTGTTTTACATTATTTTTGAGGTGACATGACAGCCAGAAATTGGAAAGATTATGTTTTGAACCAATCAGGGATCCACGTTTTCCCGGTCCTCGAAAATACCTTTTTGATTGACAGTAGGGAATAAGCTATGTAATAATTTTTGTAGTGAACGATACCCTTTCTCTATTTTACATTTTAATTATCCACGCTAATTGTAGCAGTTTGCAATATACATGGCATTAAAACATACAAATCCCCAGACGTGATATTTCAAAAATCAACTATTTATTTTGTAGAACACAATACAAGTAATTTGTTATATGCATTCTAATATTTTTATCTCTATTGTGGTTTTCTTTATTCATAATTTCCTATTTTGAGTTTTGTTTGGTTACATTTATTATTGATCTTATCATTTCTTTTCTCTTATCTGTGAATAGACAAGTGTACACAGCTTTTTATTACAAAGAACATATTGGTTCAATTTTTATCACAGATTTATTATGCAAAGAGCATAGTGGTTCAATTTTTATCAGACCTGACTTCCTAAATTAAGGTTGACATAGTGAAAGATACTGATATTACCATATCAGCACTATCTTTCTAATAACTCAGTGATGCCACCTTTTGCAATCTACAACGTCACACGGATATGCGATTCCCAGCATGAAGCTATCACCCCCTGGGATTCAATCTCAGAGCCACCTGTAACCCCCTTTACTATCAATATAATGATGGTTATTTACTCTGTAGGTGGTACTCAAGTGTAGACAGCTTTTCTCAAAGAGTGAATATCACATTTAGCAGGGGGTAATCTGGAAGTCAAATGTTTCAATTATTTTACAGGATATTAAAAAAGTTCACCAGATTGAAATTAGAAAATTTAAATTTACATGATGATAAATGGACGGTTGACTTAAGCTAGATAGCTAGGGAGTGGTATGAATTTATAACCTTTCTATGTAGACTTGAATTGTTATATCATTTTCATCTGACACTGTTTTTACTAGAACATACAAAAATTTCAGTAATGAATGTCTGTTGAGTAGGTTTTCTGACATTGTAGTTGAGTCATCTGTAAATGTAATATAAAGTAAATTTGGAGAAATGAATATTCTCACACACAACTGGTAGCCATGCCAAGCCGAACCACGCAACCCTTGAAGGGATGCTTGAAGGGATTTGAATGAATTATTGATAGCTGAAAGAGAATGAAGTAATCAGGGAAAGAATGGATGAAAGTTAAGTCTCGAGGAAAATAAACTACACAAGCTGGGAATCATTTTGTAGAGCACTTAGTGTTTCAACAAGTAGACAGAAATGTACCACAGAAACAAAATAACCGTTTATTTTGAAAGTCACTCTTCCTTATATATACATCATAACGAGGCTAGGGTGCATCCTAGTACCGAGGCTACCTAGGCTACCATACATAACACTTTGTAGTGTCCCTGGGGCAGATGTAGTATTCAGGGAATCCCCCAAATTAAAAAAAAATGAGACATCACAATATGCTGACTTGGCGTCAGGATGCCAGAGATCCCATTTCGTAGGGCCTTTATATAATAAAATTTCCAGTTGAGGATGCTCCTGGAACCCTGAACAGATGATTGCATTTGGTGGCCAGGATCACAAACTGCTATATCTGCCCTAACATCCTACTGTAATAGAGAATAACATATTTTCTAGCCTTAAATGCTATGGAAGCAGGAGACTAGCATGGCATCTTCAGGAAGATTGAAAATAAAATATGAGAATACAGTATAAGAATTTAATAATATTGTAAGCTACCACAAAATTCTGAAACTAAGCCCCTCCAAATAAAAGCCCCTGGGAGCTTGTACTGGGAATAGTGTCCTCAAGTAAAATTAAAATGAAGCACAAATGGTAAATTTACTTCCAACTATAAGGCTAGCTCAGTCGATTTTGAAACACGAATTTCCCTCCATGGATACTGGTAAGTCCCTCCAAAGATAAGCCCTTCTGAATATAAGCCTATATATACTCAAGATTTCTATGCTAAAGTTGTTGATTGAATATCAGGGCATGGAAAATATTTGAATTCCAGCTTGGCTTTAGGCCAGTAACTCTGAAATATTGCTTACCTGGGGCACTTTCCCACTTGCCCAAGTTTTCAAAATCATTAATAATTCATGAACACCTAAATGGAAGTTGTTTACTGGCTTATTCAAATGTAATAATCTGTCTGACCTGTTTGTAATCTTCTTATTTTTGATCAGTTTTATTTACTGTTTTCATGCTGGGTGTGATAAAAAATCCTCCAATCAATGTTTTTAGTCGGTGGAACTGTGTTGTGTTTACTACAGCCATGCTACCTCCACAGCTTTTCGGAAAAGCACTAAATGCTCAAAGAAATAATGAGCTTGAATTTAATTATAATTGTTCATTTTCACCAAATAGTATTTATACTACCAGAAAATTTATTCTTAAGGTTTTAATACAATTGAATTTGTCATAAAACTACATGTAGAACAAAAATTAACCATAACTGAGAATCATCTCAAAAGAAAGCTACTCACATGAAAATACTTCTGACTTTTAGTATATTATTTTACTAATAAACTTAATTATTAAGTTTTGTAAAAATGTAGTATACTCTATACCTGATAGTCCAATGGTTTTATGCTGCACATCTTTTTTCAGTTCTTTCCATTAGATTTTTTATAGCAAATCATATGTAAATAGTTGAACAATGCAAATAAAATTGTGAAAAAGGAAAAAATCTCTGGGAAGTAACAAGTACTTGTGATCATGTAAACAGGGATAAGCTTCGACAATGGTATAGCCCACCTTCACTAACTGCTCATTTAACTTTATGTTGAAGGACAATCAGTTACTTTCAATACAAGATGTATCATTATCATGATGTGTCTTCATTCTTCAGGTAACACTAATGGAGATAGAAAGGACAATGGATGGTTTGGAGTTTCTGTTATCAGTGCTGGATACAATGGTTTTGTAATGGTCAGTAAACCAACTACCTTTTTTATTTCATGAGGTGGCAGAGGTTGTTGAATGGCTTACTTAGCTTTCCCATAAGAGAAGCTGTTTTGCAATTATAATTACAAGAATGCATTGTTCCCTGGCTGCAACTACTTTACTTGTTGACCAGGCCTTTTGATTTGTTAATTGTATAACCAGCCCAAAATTATATTAGGACAAGTGCATGTACAATGATTTGTTAATTTGCCAACTTGATAGTATTCAAATCAAGTAATTTAAACCGTTCTTTGCATAACGTAATACATACTTTATTTTATTTATGTAATAAACTATTAACATGACTGCATCCAATTCCAATTTGGAAATAACGGGATTCAAAAATTCCTCTGACAGCCAAATTTGAGTCGGCCCATGGCCCCTTCTTACTTTGACGACTGTCAGGCATCAGGTTTTTTTAAGTTAATTCCAAATTGGACAGCATAAAGTCCTGTTCCATGATACTTATTTAATTAATTTTTTTTAAGCTGGCATGATGAGCCCATCCTGCAACAGAGAATTGGTTTCTTTAGTGGGCAAGATAAGGCTGTTGTGTGCACGCAGGATTCCCTAGCATGTCCCACAAAATGACATTAATTTGTTAAAATGCCACATCATGCATGATACATGTAAATCCTGTATTGATTCACTAAACCTGTTTAGCCAAGATCTGATTGTGAACCTCACCTCTGTCCCAGTTTGCAGACCTGTAATAATGAAAAATAACAGTTAATTTCTTATATGCAGTCACCTTAAATTCACACGTGACGAATTGTGCAGATTACAGATAATGTAAATTAAACAAGGAGTATGATGACTTATGTTAGCTCGTGAACGTGTAATTTTTCTTGGGTAGAGCAGTCTTGCTACAATATTTTTTCGTTGTTGTTGTATTTTATATCTAGGCATGCACTCATCGATTACTCCATATAGAGGGTTCATTTTATACATATCCTGGTCGATGCATTGGAACAGGAAGCCTTGAGGGGAGTGCCTTAAGAACGAGAAGATATGAAACCTGTGAACAGAAAAATCAAAGTAAGTAAATTCACTAAATTTTAGGGTACTCAGAGCCACAGAGTAGGCCATTTCTTGGTTGCCTGTGTCAAAACGAGTGTATGTGTGAAACCATTCTGCCCGTAAGTTCATTTTCAGGCAATTCAAACTCATTCGCATGAGAAAGATTTTGAAGACTCGTTTTGAAATCAAGGCATAAGGAAATTTGGAAATAGCCTGTTCACTGGGGTCATGATTTTTTCTGCCCCATGTCCATAAATTTTAAGGCAAATGTCTTTGAGAATGGACTAACCAGTAAATTACAGGGTACAACTTAACACTTTCCAAATAAGATGTGTGAGTTGCATTTTCTGTCGTCATTTCACTCTTGCTCATCAATCATTTTCTAGATAAAGCTAACCAAGGAGGGCCAGATACAATCAATTATAAAGAGCATAAATATTGCCAAATGGGGGTTGCTGCCTCTATTTTAAAGGTAAGCTATAATCTATAAATTGGGGTCGAATTTTTTAAATCAAATTTGAAGTGTGGAATATTTTGGTGTGGCAAAAATTGCTGTTAGTTTAGATCCAGAACTTTCTTCTTCTTTTTTCTCTCCCATTTTTCCTCCCACCCATTGTGCTGATTTCTGTCCCTGCCCTTTCATTCCTTTCCCCCTTACCCCTTGTGCCTTTCTTTTATTTCCTCCTCCCTTCATTAATTTTTCCAGCAGTTTCTGTCTACCATACCTCCATATTTTGTCTGTTCTAATCTTCAATCCATCTCTGTTCATTCCTTGTTGAATTCTTGTTTCATTTCATGATAGGATGAGCAGTTACTAAGTAATTGATGATGGTAAGCAATGAATAGGTAAATGAAGAAATAAATGGTCTCTCAAAACTCATTAACTTTCTGTCCCTCTTCTAGAGAGAAAATGTACCATTAGCAGGAGCTCCTGGTGCCTATAACTATCAAGGTTTGCAGAATGTTTGTTGTTGATTTCTTCCCAACAGACACATGACAACTGTAAATAGTTTTTGATAATATTATCACTAATGGTTATTATAATGGCGTGACAATCATATTGATAGTTAGCTGTGCTTGATAATGCACGGCAAATTTTCAAGTGATAATTCACTCCTCTCAGAAATTGGCTGCTATTTATTAAACAATAATTCACTTTTCTGGAAAATTTGCTTCAATTTTTTCGGGAAACTTCTATTCCTCAATAGGGTAAAAGTGTTAAAGAATTACAGTTTGCCGCTACTGAAAAAGAAGAAAGAAGACATTAATCTGTCAAAATAACATCACAACTCAATAACCTGTTCTAAGCTTTGAAACCCACCTGATTATTTCACAAGGAATGTTGATCAAAAACACCAAAAAACCCAGTTACGATAAATTTACTTGTTGTTTATCACTAAAATTAACACAATTGCCAAAACACCATTTTTGCAGCATATAGAACCACATGATTTTTTTTTTCTCACCAACCATGCAGCCTGGCATTGTTTGTGGCCAATTTAGCTACCATTCAGGAAGACAAGTTTAAGGCCAGGAATCCTTTGCTTTATACCGCAAAGACTCATGTATAAGCTGCATCTTTTTGCTTAAGTTTTGGGCCATATATCGGGGTTGCGGCTTATACAAGAGACCATTCCTTTCAGAGAGAGTAAACTGGCTTGTTATTGTCACAAATTGGACTGAAAACCATCAGTAGATAACAATTAAATATAATGAAACCTGTTGTTTATCGATCACGTCTCACTGCTTTCGGGGGCTCCTGAATGAGCCGTTTGTTAGAATCTTCAGGATGGTTCTAAACCCAACTCTTGCTCGCCAGTAGTTCTTTCAAGAGTTTTATTTGTACTTTGTTTTAGCAGTTAAACTCTAACTGGCATGGAACCTCCAATCCTGCACATCCTCTGCAACCGATCACTTCAGTGCAACACTGATTTCTCCAGCAAGAAAATACCATGCGATTCGGGAAAACTTGCAAGGCGAATGGCCAGCCGTTTCATCGCCCTTCACTACTTTCACGCCGTGTTTCTCAATGTCCTCGTTAAATGACTGCGTGGTTACTAAGCAAACGTTTTGCATCGTTCTCCTGCTTTTATTTTCAAATTCCGTCGTTTTGTTTCAACTGTGGGCTTAAGCAATGAAGATAACTGTTGTCAGTCACAGGGAATAGGGAAATTGATTAAAGAGAAGCTTTCAAAAGGTATTTTTAAAATTGATTAAGGTATTAATGTCACTGGAAATACACAGATTCCGTTGAGTTTTTTGTTAACATCTTCTGAGAACAGACAACGAACTTTTTTTAATGTCACAGAAGTGGTTTTTGGAGTTCTCCTTTTTTTTCTGAAACCATGCTTGAAAGTTGGGGTGTGGCTTATACACAAGTGTGGCTTATACACGAGTCTTTACGGTATTTGAAGCACCTTGATGGCCATCATACCAAAAGTTTCATATCATTTTCAAATTGAGCTCCTTCACAAGCAAGGTCTCTACCCAGCTGGAACATTCAGGCCATTGAAAAGTGAAGGTGCTCTAGTAAACCTTGCCAGCATCTCTAAAATCATAAAAAAGCTATGAATTATGAATTACTTGCTCCTTGGCAAATCTACCACTATCGGGAATACTGACATAGCTGTCTACAGATACAAATACGTATACATATACAGCGGAGCTACTGCACACCAAAGGCACACAACTTAAGCTGCATACCTTAGAAAATTTGCCAACCGATTGATCTAAAAAATTTTGGTTGTAATGTGAAGCCCAAGCCCAAAGTATCTTGAAAAATTAAAGGGTGGCACCAATACCATACTTTAGGTACATCTTTGATATTGGACATCCATGTTATGATTAATTGACAGCTATCAAAACAAAGAATCTGCTGACCAGTGTCATGTTACCATATCACAGGCCCAAGTTTAGAGCTCAATGAGAACAAGTGATTTGACTGCTGACTAGAAACTGGTTTTTGATTAGATCACAGGTTCAAGCCAGGTTAATACTCTGGGGGAGAAGTAGGGAGTATGTGCAAAGGCAAAATTTCGGTGCAAACAAGACGCCAAAAGGCGATTCTGTGGGATCCTTGGGCTAGGGAGCTTAGCATTGGAATGAATTGTGAAGTTAAGTTAAGTGCCACGATTAATCAGTGAGATCGGCCATAAAAATCACTGAGGAAATGGTGTTGAAGAAACTGTCACTGTGCTTGTAGTGGAAAATAGTGTAGGCCGGCGGAAAATTACTGGCAGAAGTAATATTGCAACATGAAAAATGGAATTTGTTTTGAGGCTAGATCGTAAGGAATCTGCCAAAATATTAACAGACTAAAATACTGATTGTCTGTTATATAATATTATTAGAAGCTCTTTTGTATGAGAAAAGAACTGAAGTAGGCTTAATTGTGTGAGAGAAAAACGTAATGCACGGTAACGCAACTGGTATATTCCCATTGATAATGTTCCTTGTTTATTCAAGATAGCAAAAGGATTAAATTTTCCATCCATTGGAAGCATGAGGAATTCTTCTTAACACATATTTCCCTTTGTATTAATAAATGTTAACAGTGGAACACTGAAAATGAAATAAACATTGAGTGGAATAAACCTCACAAACACTATTTACATGTGCGAGTCTGGTAAAAAGGTAAGCTCCATGTCAGCAAGAATCCTTGGGCAAGAAAGAATGCACAAAACTCTACACATCAACTGCAAACCAACAAATATTTGAGCCAACTTTTGAATTGGTTGGTGTCGATATTTTCCGTGATGGACTCCTTGATTTTTGAATACACTAGCTGATGCAATGAATATCGTGTTTCAAAGTTGCTTCAAAACTTCTTGTTAATGTTCAGTTAGACAAAGCAGTTAGGGACGTTCGGCTGGATGAACACACAGGTTTGGTGCCTGAACTAGTTGGTTCGTTTTGAACAGTCAATTTGGTGCCGGTGCCTAACACGGAACAGATAATGTTCAATTCAATACACAATGTCTTAATGCTTTCTAACATGGCTTACCTTCTGTTCATGTTTATTTCCTCTCCTTGCCAGAATCGCAGAACCGTGAAATGTTCCTCCGACGAATCGCTGAAATTATGCTTGGAAATTAAAGTCCTTGCCATGTTTGGAAATAAAAACAGTTTCAGCTGTTTTGCGTCGACGAAATTCACCTGAAACCTTACTGTGGCCTGCCAATCCCACATAATAATCCCCCGGTGCATTGTTGACTTTTCTTCCAACATATTCCAATCGTCTCTTTGAAAATCCCTGATATATTGCAAACATAATTTCCACAATCTTGTAGTACACAGTAGTTTCTTAAAATGTAATTGGAAAAAATAGTAAAACCACATGCTGAACAATTAAATGCTCACAATTATTTTTTTTAAAGTAAATTTTGATGCAAGAAAAACAAATGCTCTTTTTCCTTTATGGTTAATATTATTATTGTGATCAGGAGCTCAGCTTTTATGCATGGCTGAATCTACAAATAAGATCAGCACATGCACAAAAACAACATGAAAAGCTGTCGGATTCTGAAGAAGCTGTAAGTTTGTTTGACATGTTAAGTCTTGCCACCATAGATTAACATTGTGTGCTATCCTCTTTATCGGCAATTGATGACTGCAAACCACGTACATGTACTCTGGCACACATTCACAAGCGTGTGCCAAAATTTATCTCGTGTAAGTTATACAACAGTTTGTTCATGTTGGTTACAAAAAAAACATTGCACAAATAATGGTGAACTGCGGTTCAGTGCCTTGTTGTGCATTGGTTGGTAAAACACTGATAATGCTCTCAGACTTTTGTTAGCTTTTCAAAAATTCAAAGAAATATCACTCTCGTTCTAGCAAGTATCACTCTAGGCTGCAGAGTTCCACTGGAGCTTCCATGCAAACATCATCAAAAAATTGCAGAAACAAAGAACAAAATGAACGCATTTCAATTGCTTACTTTTGGACAGTACTGTGTAACCCATTTAGAATTTGAAAGTGCAATCTCAAAAGTTCTGGTTGTTGGAATTCTCAAGAGAGAGAAATATTAAGTTCTTTAATTTGTTTTCAGCTGGGTGTGACTTATCATCATTTTTTTGTTCTTGTTGTTGTAATTTTTTATTTTCAGGAGAGTTTATATATTTAGGGAGGCCACAGCAAGAAGTCACGAAAAATAACAGTGAGCATGGTTATCAAGGTCTGTATAGATGCTGTATATACTTAATAATATATTAATTATTTTTAATTATTAAATGCCCAGCTTGTGATTTATATTTATTAATTAAGCTGTCTTTTCAAATAGTGTTACAGCCGCACTTGCATTAATGACCGTTGTCACTCAATTGCTACTATGGGACAAATTACTTTCATCTTGTCTTTTAGCCATTTAAAACTATCCCATAGCTGGCTTGTAGCTTAATCCGTGGACAGCAAACCACAGTGAAAAGAACAACCATTTATTGAACCAGAGTTGATGTTATATCGAAAAGTGCAATAACAAAAAGCTGCAGTGTGTTAACACTTAACGTTTTTCATTGTAGGTTATTCTTTGACACATGGAAGTTTTTTCAAAAAAGACAAAGATGGTATGTCTTAAAATGCTAATTTTTATGCCTTGCCTAAACCAAAATATAACATGGGCTTTGTCTTCATTCACAGATGTTGTCTCTGGAGCACCCAGATTTAACCACCATGGCATGGTAAGACTTACTCAAGGTTTAGAACAAAAGTAATCACTGTATGTTAAATTTGAAGCCTTGGATTGAAGGAAATTCTGAAATAGAAATACTGTTACTCTGGAGCTGCAGTAGTTGGAACAATTTTTTATTGAATGAATATTATTTGATGACAATCTTTTATTTGGTGATCGTTCACAATTTTGTTGTGACTTACAAGTATGTCTGACTTTGTCTAAGTTTGATCAACTCCTGCCGTTTGAGCTTTAAACTGCTCACAGTAAATTTCCAGTTCTTTGTTTTCATGTGACGTCATCAATATTTTAAAATGTAAAATCACAGAGCCTCTGAGTTTTCCGTTTTCTTTGGTTATTGAACATGCTAAATACATTTCCTTTTGATGGTTTTCAGTTCGATAGCAACCTTCATTTTTATAGTAGGGCATTTTGAAATTCAGTGTTTTCACGCCACAGGACATCAAGATGGCGGAAAGAATGTGTCACATATGTTTGAAAAAATGCTCATTCAGTGATTTTTAGCAATCTAAATGGTTGAAGTATTGTGAAAAGTGTTTATATGAATATCTGCTAGTTCAAAAGAGTGAATGGATCGATTTTTATAGCAGAAGTGAATTCCAGATGTTTTTATTGATTTCCAGCCGCCATTACTGTGTCCCTCTCCAGGACACAACTATGGTGTTTTCATACTGAGCTCTATAAATTTGTGTAAAACATTTTGATGGCTAACTTGAGTACGAAAAATCACAAAGACCCGAGATCTGGCAAAGTAGATAAGCTATTAATCTCCTATAATATCACCAATTCTTGACTGTTTTTGTTCAATAGTTTTGATTTTATGTTTTTGTTGTGTGACAGTGAAAACAAGCAATACCTACTTGTAGTCGCACTGTATGGAAAACCTTTATTAATTGATTAATTTGTTATCCTATTAATCATTTTTAGGTGGTCATCTTTAGAAATTTAGGGCAAGGAAAGTTTCATAGTACTCCGACTGTGTTGCTACCCCCAGAAATTGTGGAAGGCTCAGAAAAGAGACGCCAGCCAGGAACAGGGTTTGGCCTGGCTTTGTGTGCTGCTGACCTCAACAATGATGGGTGAGTGCCTTTATATTATAGTGTATAATATGTCAAATTGCCCCTGCATTTTGGTTGGTTCTTACACTGCACTTACGATTTATTGGAGGATATAAGATGCTTTTTTGTTTGTGTCTTTTTTGTTTGTGTTTGTGTCTGTATTATAATAAAGCTATTTTGAACTAATAATTGAACTTTAGTATGTACCACACAAGTGAACAGTACTTTTTGCGCACGCTGATTGGCTAGCTCGGAGCTGATTAGCCAAGTGCATGTACTATTCATCTCCGAGCAGCCAAAGAAAAACTAAATGGCTTTTGTTGGTACCTTGTCACAAATAAAGTTACTCTTTGGGCTGCTAGTTATTCAGCATGTGTGGTATATACTAAAACAATTATGCACATTAGTATCGGTTAAAGTGGTGGATATTTACCTCCACTTCAGTGACTAATTGTTAAATATTCAACAAAGTTTGAGTTGCAAATAATATGTACAATTAAACCTTGCAATGGGAACTTTAAAATGTGCAAAATTTTGTTTGGATCCTCTTACAAGCAATGACAGCTTTTTGGGCTGATGGTTTTACAGTAAGTGTTGTATGGTGTATAACCTCTGGTGACTGACCTATTCACACAATTCAACCTCATTATATGAAGATGGTTTTTTTTATCCTTTAAGGCAACTACTGTAAGTTTGTTCTAACTTGAGAACATTTCTCTCATACCTGATGTTCATGATTAACTGCATGAGTTTGAGAATATTCAGTGTGTAGCCAGGCATAGTAAAGAGTTTGGTGAATGAAATAAAAAGTTGATTCATCCTTAGAATATGGATGCAGTTTAGTATTTTGAGTTATTTTAGCCATAAAAAAATTACCTTTGAATTGAAGGAAACCTGAAAATAATACTTTAAAAAGATAGGAAAACACTAAAGATATAATAATAAACCATAAGGGAACAAGGATGATTAAGGATGGAGAAGATTGACACGAATTGCCAACAACGAAATTGAAAAATTCAGGCTAACCGTTTAACCGTGACGCAGCTCCTTTAAAGTTAAACCCCCATCTAACTTCTCGAAAGTGGCCGCCTCCCTTAAGCAACTACATAGGCTAAGCTTTTGGGATGGTTGCTTATGAGTGGTTTGTTTGTATTGATGGAGAGGTGTTACCTCACTGACTGCTAGAACCAGTCATGCCCAGTGATTATAGCTGAGACTGGAGTACTTTTTCTGTTTCTTGCATTAACTTTCAGCACTCCAAGCTGTGACCATTTTGGTCGCCATGGCAAGTGGAAAAATTTTTGGCGACAAACAGATTAAAAGAGAAACTTACTTGAAAAATTATCAATAATAGGACGAATTTAATCAATAGTACAAGCCACGGCATCAACTGTCTTTCTCTTTTCCCCTTGTCATGCAGAAACTTGACATGAATGCATAAACTTGCTGTACAATTACTGTAGGAAAATAAAGTGTTTGGCACATAAGCCCTTCGTGTAACATGTCATGAAGTGTCCTCCCCTTTAACGTTTTGTTTTTTTGGCAACGTATAATATGTCATGAAGTGTTCTCCCCTTCACTTTTTTTTTGGCGACTGAATTTTTTTAACTGGCGACCATTTTACAATTAAATGTTGCCAAAACTTTTGAAATAGTGAGCTTGGAGCGCTGATGTCTTTATTGCTGCATGTACCTGAATCTTCTTATGACTGCAACTCTTTTTCAGGCTTTCAGAACTGTTGGTTGGAGCACCGTTTTATTCAGATAATCTACACCCTGAACAAGGGAAAGTGTATTTGTATGAAAATAAAGGAGATGGAAATTTGGTTCTATCCATGGATCTTACTGTCAAGAAGGACAAGTGGAGAGCAAATTTTGGAAGAGCCCTTTCCTCTGTTGGCGACCTTGATCTGGATGGTTATCAAGGTACAATGTACATGGCATTGTTGAATTCACCTGCTACTATTATAGTCGCCTCGCACACGTTGTTGGTGCACAATTAAAAATTTGCAACATTGGGAGGAAAATGTCTTTAAGAATTGCTGTAATTTGCAGGTTATTCACTTGACCCTCTTCAAACAAACTCCATCTTGTAGCGATTTTTATGTAGTTTCCTTACATCTTAGCAATGTCTCAAAAGCACTTGTGCCTTTCTTTTAAGGAGTCAAAATCACACATGCTCTCCATTCTAAACTTCGAAAGTAGCGTAACACATCGGGCCGTATTTTATGCTACTCTTATCGCACCCTGCAATGCGCCCATTGCAGGCGCGATTTGCCATTTTGGCAAATTTTGCTTTCTGCCTAAATCGTGCCTATTGCTCCTTTTTGTGGTTTTTCCTTTTGCCTTTAGTGCCAGCAAAAAATGGCACCCTTTTGGCTTTTTGCGTATTCTGCGGATTTTTTGCTTTTACCTTTCGTGCTAGCAAAAAAATTGTGCCCTTCTAGTTTTTTTGCATATTTTGCCTTTATTCTGAGTCCAGCAAACTGAGTTGGTTCAAGTCCAAATGAAACCTTGCTTATATAACCATAACACATTATTTTCTTTAATTTTATTGCTTATTAACATTAAAGTATGGTTGATAAAATGGCGGACAAACTTTATCGCAAGCGTATGCCGTTTATGATTTTATAGCAAGATACTTAAGTACTCAAGTCAAGTTTTACACAAACATGAACGCTTACTTGACATTTTGTTCTGATATTTTCAATTTACCTTCATTTCCATAGATGACAGTCTGTATCCTGTGACTGCATTGTAGAGGGATAGTCAACATGAGCTACTAGATTAGAGTATTTTGCCAAAAGCTTCTGTTTAAAAAAAAAAACCGACTGAAGTCGATACAATAAACTGTTCACTCATGCCGTTCATCGAGTATTCACAGTTGACCACGACTGCATCAGGTCACAATAAATTTATGACAATTGCCTGATTTCATACCGTGAGGGACTAGGTACGAGTCTCTAAATTATGGGATTAGCAACTATTGATCCCCATAGTCAGAAAGAGCACACCGAGATTCCCAAAATCCCTAAGTTTGGTGTTAATCAGGCTAGTTTTGACTGAGATACAGGCATTTAAAAACGTGAAAAAATTAAAAACAAATGTATGGAAACGCGGACAAATCCGGACTTTTGTCCGGATTTTTCCCAATTTCCATACATTTCTTTGTAAATTGTTCACTACGTAGGATGCAAATGACGAGTGTCTTAAATCTCGCATGTTAACAAAAACCTATTCATGTTTACATGTACATTCGCAAATGTCCGAAATTTTCTCCACTTAACTTAGGAGAAGTTTCACATGCGTTATAACTTTTAATCTTTCCACAACTATAACTAAATCAGTACACTTGTGTCCATTGTCCAGCGAATCAAAATGCGCAGTGGACCAGAAGGCAAAATTCGCAAAACGACAAAAGAGCAAAAATAATGCATCATGAAAGGGAAAACAAATGCGCGATGCCGGGGGCGCGATTGGAAAAACGCAAAATTCGTGCAAAAGGCAAAAAGTGCACAAAATGTGCTAACAAAGGCGCGATAAAATGACAAAGTTTTGAATTAAAAAAATGTGGTCTCGCGCTAGTTTTTTAATCATATTTTTTCGACAAATACAGTCACAAATGAAAGAGTCCCACCATTTTAAAGCAGAATTTAGGTGCACTTTCAAGACACCTTCTTGAACTGAATTGTTTACACTGAGAAGTTAAAAATTATAATAATGCACTTTAGGTTTTGGTCAAAAAATAGGGGGGGGGAATGGTACTCTTTGCATGACGTGTTTTCGGAATTTTGTTACTGTTCTTCTAATAAATCTCTTTCAGACAGAAAATTTTGCTTTTTGGGGTGCACATAGATGGAAGTTTAATTCTGGGAAGTTTTGCGATCACTGCATTTAAGAATGACAAGAAATAATAAGAAATCTAGCGTGAGACCGTTTTTGTTATGCAATTGTGTACCAACATCGCGCACGAGGCCTTTTGTCTTGCAGATTTGTTTAGTACTGCTGCATAACAGTGGAGGCATGGTGTCCTCATGTTTAATAGTGCACATAAATCCAGATTGAGCAGTCTGGGTTTGAGACCTGGCCAGGGACATAGTATTTGTGTTCTTGCACAAGACACTTTACTCTCACAGTGCCTCTCTCCACCCAGGTGTACAAGTGGGCACGTGGGGTTAACCCTGCGATGGACAGGCATCCAATCTTGGAGCACATAGGAATACTCCCAGTTACTTCATGCTATAGAAACTGGAGATAAACGCTGGCCTGTGGTGCACTAGGCTTGAATGCAGACTTCACTGCATAAAACCAAACACAACCTTTTATTATATGGCTAGCTCTATGGGCAGGCAAGATACATGTAATTCAAATCCTGTGCTATGATTAACTACCAGAACGGGCAAGATAGAGCTATCTTGCTCGCTCTGGACTACCCATAGTGTCCCGTAAAAAATTTATCCCAAACTCATATTAATAATAAATCCTTCACTGCCAAGTTTGATCGGTCAAGATGGCTGGACATCAGCTTCATACTTTTTTTGCGAGTTTATGAACCTCTAGTCCATCTTGGTCCATAAACACACAAGAAAAGAACTTGGCCAATAACCCAGATGTATAATTTATGGTACATAATTAGTTTCAATAGGCTTCTAGTGCAGGTTTAATTTAATATGTTAAGTCAAGTGACCTGTTACCAGCAATCACGAGTATGTTATTATGGTATCCAATATACACATGATATTCTGGAGTGACTGTGATACGTGTACCGGTATATCTTAAAGACCTACATATATCTTAAATTACAGTAAAGATGGCTGATAGCATTTAGAAAATGCATTAAAATACTTATTTATTACTGTGGTTAATATTGCTTTGTTTCAGATGTAGCCATAGGTGCCCCATATCAGGATGGTGATGAGGGTGTAGTCTATATCTACAGAGGGTCCAAAAATGGCCTGGTTGAAACACCAATGCAGGTACATTGTCTCACACCAATAAAACATTTTACTTAAGTTACTGAATAACTAACTGACTGACAGATGGACAGATAAATGGGCAGACAGACAGGTGGATTAATAGATGGACTGACTGGTTGACTGGCTGATTGACTGACTGACTGACCGACCGACTGAGGGACTGACCTACTTACTTTCTGAATTATGAGTGTTACATAAGGGCCATCATGAAGGAATGCCATTGCTTAATCTGTCAGAGAACCACCATTGAATCTGGCTCCAAATCCATCCAGCTTCACCCACATTGAAATTTATTTTATGATGCAAAAAATATACCAATAAATATTTTTTTGGATTTGAGACAACAGGATTGCTAATATTTTAAATTTCTTGTGTTTTGTTGTAGGTCATCAAAGGTTCTTCTGTGTCACCAGGCATCAAATCTTTTGGTTATTCGTTGTCTGGGGGACTTGACATGGATTTCAATGGATATTTAGGTGAAGTAATGGAACTACAAAAGTTGGATACATTGCCAAATAGTTATTACTAGCAGTAATCAAAGATTAGGAGTGAGTTCTGCGGCACCTGTGATAATAATTGTCTGTTGTTGAAATTATTATCTTCATGTGAATGGCTGAAGTTTTGCGAACAGATATGACATACTGGCATAGTCCACTATTGTTCTGTGGATTATTCGATTTCTTTGCTTTATGGTTAGCAAGTCTCGTCCCATCTACTGAACTAGACTCCAGGTTAACTATGATTTGATGACCTTTGGTGGCACGTTGTGTGATGGCTCTAGTTTCGGTAAACTCGACTCACAAGTTTAATGGAACATTTGTCTTTAAAATGCTTGCTAAACATTTCAGTTTCACTTTTACAGGTAATTTAACATAAAGGCCAATTTTTTTAAAACGAATACTTGTGCTACATCAAGTATTCTAAACTGAAAGCACAGATAACAGCTAACATCTTGAACATTTGCACTCACGTGTCAGTTTATCTGTGGTTTATCGTAAACAAACTCTGTGCAACTGGCAATAATTATTATTTCCGCTCTGATTAATAAAAATAGTCACCATTTTGCTGTTCCTTAGTACAGGTCTTGGCTTTAGAGTACTCTTCCATCGATTCGATTTTGACCTTCACTGGAACCACACCAAACTATTTGTGGCCACTAGAGCTATTTTTAAAAGTCAACAATGACCTTTAATGACCTACCCTCGTTTTTGTGTCCACTAGACACAAAAACGAGGCCAAAAGCCCCTGAAAAAAGCTTAGAGGGCAGCCAATTTGCAGTCTTCACAAACGAAATTAGCATGCATTCTTGAGGAACAAGAGAACGCAATAATTTTACCCATTCGCTAGCAGTTGGCATTGTAGCTAAATCAGTTGTCTTTTCATGATCAATACAAATGGCCTGAAGTCAGTATCTGTTAATTAATATCTCTAATTAATCTAAGCCTGTTAGTGGGTTTAACATGTGATGTGTGCATTTTCCAGATATCCTTATCGGAGCCTACCAGTCTGATACTGTAGTCCTGCTCAGGTATGTAGTCAGTTGTAGTTGTTCAGGGTATTTAAATATATTTTATTTAGTTAGTGTACTAGATATTTTTAACCCAGGCCACTTGAACTGAAGTTGAATTTGCCAACCATCAGGCCACTTAACCTAGCAGCCCCCCCTTAAGGCCGAGACACACGATGCGACAAATCGCTGCGACACGTCGCAGGGACAGGTTGCTGCAACAAATCGTGTCGTGTGACATGTGAAAATCATTGTCGTTGCGACAGAATTTTGTCGCCGCGATCTGTCGCACGAATTCAAACTGGTTTGAATTCGTGCGACAAATCGCAGCGACAAAATAATCGCAAGCAGCCTTGTCGCACCGTGTGTACGCATCTGCGACAAAATTTAAATCAACCAATGAGGAAGCATCATTTACTTTCCAGCCATGTTAAATTTGAACCAGTTTACATTTCCTCTCTTCCAAAATCGATTGCGTGCACCGAACAAGTGTCTTATCGCAGCGACTTGTCGCAGCATCAGTGCAGACGAGAGGACTTGTCGCCGCGATGTGTCGCAGCGATTCGTCGCATCGGGTGTCTCGGCCTTTAAGCCTAGTTTCAAAACTTTTGTTACAGATCTAAACCTGTTATATCTCTGTCATCAACAATTACAATCAACCCTGAAACATTTGACATCAAGGGCCCAAAGACCTGCAATGCAACCACACTTGAAGGAAATACTTTTGCTACATATTGGTGAGTATTTATCCTTTGATTTTCATCTGCTTTAGTTTTTATTATTGGTAGCCTGGATTCATTTTGATGTTATTTTTTGCTCTTTTTGTAACCAGCTTCTCCATTGATGTTTGTACAAAGTATACTGAAAGATCTGGAAATGTAACAGATCAAATAGGTGAGTTGTGCTTTTGAAAGGACCATTCGCAGGCGTTGCTCACATGTAAGTGCATATTTTACTTCCATTATGATGTCCTCTCTGAAATGACCTGCAAAAGTTTTATTTGTCCCTGAAAAGCAGTACTTTTGTTTTCATTTACTTCTATTGAAATTAATGTAGTTGGCTAAGTTTGTTTAGATTAGGATTTTAGTCTTTGTAACTACTTTTATGATTATCTTGTTTTAATTTTTACTTCTGTGGATATTTTTGCTAGTACATACAACTGGAATTTACCGTGTATTAATGAAGTATCCATCAATCTATTTTTCAGATGTGTTGTTATTGATGAAGTCTGACATTGATTATGTTGTGGAATCAAATAAAAGAGTCTTGTTCAAGGCAAACAAAAAGGACGAGATCAATCGCACTGAAGGGATTTTAAGTGATGGTGACAAATGTTTTACATGGGAGGCCTATATCAGGGTGAGTGATCATTATTAGGTAAGGCACCGGGGTCTTGGAGCCAATCATGGCTCATAGCTGCTGGAGCTTATCCCAGTTTCTGTAGCATGAAGCAGCCAGGGGTGTTTCTACTCCCTCTGGACAGGATGTTTTGTCCATCGCAGGCCACTCCTCCCGCAAATTTGTCAGGTTTCCCCAAATATTTGCTGGTACCCACGTATACTCCTGGGTGGAGAGAGGCACTGCGGAAGTTAAGTGTTTTGCCCAAGAACACAACACAATGGCCCCATCCAGGGATCAAGCCCTTACTGCTCGCTCTGGTGACAGGCACACTAATGATGAGACCACCACACCTCCAACATTAGGACAAAACCAGACCTGAAAAAAGTCCATTGGCTCATAACATAACCCAAAAATGTCCCTCCTTCTTCTGACTAATGAGGGCAGAGGTTTCTACCTTCGTTAGATGAAGAGGTAGCTATTAGTGAAGCTGAGTTTGTATGGGAGTACTACTACTCCCCCCAATCCCACCCCTTCTAGCGTCATAGGATAAGGCAACCCAAAATTACTGTGTTTGGGTTCTTCTGTTAAGTTTGATCTCCCTTTTCAGGAAGGAGTAACAGATGCAGATGTTTATCCTGACATTAAATTTAAATTGATGCACCAAATTGTGAAGAAGACTCCATCACCTCCTGGCAACGCAACAGACCTGCCCTCTCTTGTTCCTTATTCAGTTTTAGATCCTCTGAAACCACAGGAAGCAACTGCATTGGTAAGCCCACCTATCCAGTCCCTGTCTAATAGTGTTAGGTTAAATCAAGACATTTAGTAAAAAGAAGATTCCTCTTTGGGAAAGGAAAGATAAGCAAGAAACCTTGTCACTAGAAAGGTCAAAGTAGACTGAAAACATGGCACCAAGGATTTACCCATTAAGGTCCTTTCTCTATGGAGTAACAGCTGGTAATCTTGGCTTGCTGTACTGTATAGCTACATGTACTTATTGTTGCGATCACCTCTCATACACAACCACCCCCCTTCAGCAACCAGCTTTCCAAGTGAAATCACTCCATTTGGAACCTCTTGTAAGCCACCATGATCACTTGAATGGGTGCATGGAAAAAAGCCCTAAGGTCACTCTTGATCTCGTGTCAAATTCTCCTTTTCTGTACAAGGAAGTGAAAAGCAATTTGTTAAGAGATCAATCTTGCAGTCTACCAAATGTCACTTGGGGTCTTTTTCCATGCACTTCTTCACTTTTAGAGCTACAAGTTTGAATTTTTTTTTTCTTTTTAACCTCCCATAAATGACCACTTGACAGAAAATAGAGCAAAAATTGAATAATACATGTAGGGTGTTGTAACATGATTACATTTCTGGGTAGTGAAAGGGACAAATTTGGCTATGGTAAGTATCGGTTATTTTCTCTAAATTGACTTTTATACGATTAAAACATTTAAAAACTGAAAGAAATTCCACACATACATATACACTGTAAAATGTTGACTCAATTTCTTATGGTTTAAGCTCTGTTATCTTAAGCCACCATCTCCTGACATTTTGTGTAGTGGCTTATGAGAGGTTGAACTTTACCTTTTGTCTTTGATCTCTGACTTTGAAACTCTGTCTTGCATTTTTATTGACCTTACTGGCAATGAGGAATCTTTTTGTCCTTTAAAGAGTGATTTGACCTGTTGTTTAGACTGTTGAGAGCCAGCTCAGATAGGAACAGAATTAGAGACCAAAATAGCACTATTTCAACGGAAAAAGGCAATCCTTCATACCTATTTATATATGTAGAATAGTAATGTTTATTCAGAGATGCTTCTCAGATCTCTGTTGTTTGGCAGGCATGGTCATAAAGGGCTTTTTTGTCCTTGAGTGAGAGAGGAATTGGGAATACAAAACAAAAAACAATTCAAAACATGCATGGTTTCTGAACACACATTTCTTCTTTTGGTTTTCTTTCCTGTAGCTTACATTTAAAAGAGACTGTAAAAAGTGTGTTCCAGACTTGATACTGGATGACAGTAAAAGCAAACGGTCAGTTGAAAATGTTAATTGACTATTCTATTATTTTTTTTAAGTTTAAAAGTCCTCTTTAGACTTTTTTCCGTTATGCATCTAACTACTGTAGTTACCATGGTAAGCTTTCTTAATTTGTTTCCATCACAGTATTCATGATTGAAATATTTGAAAATGATCAATATACATTATTTTGTGTTTAGTGTGCTTCTTGACTTAAAGTGCATGTGAGAAGTTTGGAGAGTACAAAATAAGAAGTTCATTTTAAAAATTGTACAAAATGTAGCCCATGCAAAAGCTAAATTTTCAAATGTCAAGTTTGAAATTAACAAATTGCCGTCAGTTTTTCATGCGTCTGTCCTGTTATTGATCATGAAATTTTGTCATAACATTGTCAAAGTAGCTATCGCCTTGTGGATCTGCTGACTACTTTGACAATGTTATGATGAAATTCTTTGTCAATAACAGGACAGAGGCATGAAAAACTGATGTCAATTTGATTTTTATGATAGCAAGCTGTCAAATTGTCCACTCTCGCTTGTTACCACATCGCATAAATTATAAATTCGGGTGTCTATCCACTTATTGACGATAAAAATTAGCCAATGAGCACACGAGAATTTGTTCTGTTATCATAAAATACTAGTTTGATACTAGTATGGCTTTGTCAATATTGAAAGAACCAAATCTTAGAAATAGCAACACATGATCTGAAGTGTCAAACAATAGAGTTAAGCTAAATATGTTTTTCCTTCGTTAAAAGGACGCTGGCTGTCGGTTCTGAAACTTACAAATTAAAAGTTACGGTGAAGAACAAAGGAGATGATGCCTACAATGCCAAGTTATATGTTACCATTCCCAAAGGAATTAAGATAGGAAGAATATTAACATTGCGTGATCCAAAGGGAGAGGATGTGAGTATTTTTTTTTTGGTCAAAGTTCAAGTTACAACTTAATTTGTATTGTCATGTAGTAACATGATCATCATGTTTTGGAAAAAGTTCTAATTAAAAGTACAGGCAGACTCTGGATATGCACATTTGTGCACAGTGGATTATAGGCAGGACTTACATGTCAAGTACCAGCTATTACATACCAACGACTTGACCTGTCTACATTGCTCTGATAGTTCAAGCTGAACATAGCAAAAGACTGCAAAATTGTCTGGTACATCTACATCTACCTTAAATTCAGTCAATAAACATAAGATATCAAACCAAATCTTACTAAGTAAACACTTGTGAATGTTCTTATCATTTCTAAATCATCAAATTATGTCTGAGATTTCTGGTAACAAGTAACAGCCCTCCACTTCATCCTCCCTAAAGCTTACATATCATATGAGTTTCTTATCATAAGAGAGTTTTGATGGTTCTTTTGCATTTGAAAGGTTCTCAGTCATGTCTTGTGTTTAGGTAATAAAAGGTGGGAAAGTTGAGGAGACAAAACTGGACTCCAACGACACCTTGCTCACTATCAACTTAAATACTCCATTGAAAAAGAAAGAGGTAATTAATAGATACATCAATGTCATATACAGTTGGCAACATGTATTACGGTAAGATGAGTCATGTTAATACCTTGTTTGTATAGCTTGACTACTAACAGTTTTCTAATTGGTTGGTTACATTTTAGCAATCAATTCAGATTGAGTTACGGACCGAAAAATATGCTGACTCGCCAGATTTTCTGCCAATATACCTGAGTACAAACAGGTCAGTTGGAAGCTGGTACTTTGTCTAGTGTACTTGTTGCTCCTCATCCTTCTCCTCTCTGTGTTCCTCTTCTCCTGTCCCTTGTCCTCCTCTTCCAACTAGGGCTTCAACGATACAATTTTTCTCGATACAATACACACCTTGATACAAGTGATATGATACACTATACGATATACACCATTGCATACAACTAACGGGCAAAGAAGAGCTGCGAAGAACAGATGAAGCATGTGTTTTGTCCATGGGTGCACGCGACTGAGTCGGCTCTGACAACTAATTGAAACTGCACATACCTTCTTTTGTACCACCCTTTTGGAAGATATACGATGGCATTACCAAGCAAAGATTGAACTTTTCCCTTTCCTGGGTGCCTTTGCTTAATAGGTATAGCTCTGAAAGGGCATTGACTAATGGGTAAGAGTCATAAAAGACAGTTATTTCTGAATGTTCAATTTTTTATTCAATATCATAATATTGTGATATGTTGTATGGATATTCATATCACGACTAATAATATCATGATTCACTGGTGCAATGGTGTACCATTGCACCACTACTTCCTACTCCTCCTTTTCTAATCTCTCTCTTCCCTTTCCAGTTCTTCTCTCCATTAGGTCCTACTGCAGTTGACTGTCCTTGTTCTTGTCCCTGTCTCTTTCCACTGGCCCTACTTATCTCCACATCATGTCTTCCCCTCATATGCAGTCAGCAAGCCACTTGACTGACTTTGTACAGTAGATGAGTTACTTTGTCTGCAAGCTTTTGTAAGGAGCTACAGATTTCAGCTTCCTTTACTGAGCTTGATGTTTAAAATATCAATAAATTATTGAACTGCAGCTTGTAAATTCAAAAGGATTTTGTTCTTTTTTCCTGTAGTACAAATGAAGAGGAGAAAGAAACATTAGATGACAACAAGCGGTTCTTGAATATCTCTATCAAGTCACAGGCAGACTTGGAGGTTAATGGGTAAGCGCAAAAGAGGTGGTTATATACAGCACCTCCTGGTCACTTTGTAGCACTACTTACTTACAGACCTTTGGTTTTAGAACCTCTCTTGATGGTGTTTGTGTTTGTTTTAGTACTACACTTGAAGAACAGGTAGCTTATGGTGGTAAGGTTGTTGGGGAAAGTGCTATGGTTCGTACATCAGACATTGGCAATGAAGTCAAACATAAGTACTTTGTAAGTATTTTGTAATTTCTCTCTCCTTGTCAATAATAATCCTGTCTATTTTTAGCATTTTATTTTAAGAATGTGTTGGAACATGTATTTAGTATGTCCTAGTTTAGAGTCATGGAATTAAGATCAAACTTTCACAGTGTACATTCAGACTGCAAGACACTTTGCTCTTCTTGCAACATGGCATCTCTCTACCCATGAAAAATAATATTATAAAGGAGAACCAGCATTGGGGCAAGGTACACTGTAATTGCATGGGTGTGACTTGTGGTGAACTGGCATACCACGTGAATAGTTAGGTGCTGCTACAAAGCCAGAATCACTGAACGTTCTGGTGGGTGGGAATTTTGGACAAAAATAATGCAGTTCTAACCCTTTGCAAATGCAATGGGCTGTAGCAAAGGGCTGTAGCAAAAGTTCTGAAGGTGGACAGGATAGGCCTTGTGGTTGATTTGTTTCTTAAGAATCATTAACAAATACCCTAGCAGCATAGCTGGTCAAGATCATGAAGTAATCAACGTTTTGACAGCAGCCAGCCACTTTTACAGCCCTGCATTAGTATAAGTTTACTATTATCTCTTAACTTTTCCTGAAATTTATATGGAGTCATCAAATAAATGAAGAAACAACAGCATTTCGCTTCCTATAGGCCATTATGACTTTGATTTGCATGAGTTCAAAATAGAACTGCATACAGAACTCATTTTCCTATGAAAGGTCTTACACTTAGACTTGTTTTGAAACAGAGGCATAAGAGAACTCGGAAATGGCCTACAGTTTATATTTGAGGTGCAGGGCTGGTGAGGTGCAGGGCTGGTGAGGTGCTGGGCTGGTGAGGTGCAGGGCTGGTGAGGTGCAGGGCTGGTGAGGTGC
>CM042752.1:28828972-28849995 GCA_022496165.2 Catalaphyllia jardinei | reverse complement strand
CTATGGGGCAAAAAATCATGATGGCACTCAAGAGGTTAACAAGAACCACTCATTCTAAATCTAAGATTGCAAAGTTGGAAGCACAATCCATGAGCCACGTCGAGGGCATGCTGCAAACAGAATTGGTATTCCTGATATGGGGCCTCTTTTCTGCCAGTGAATCATAGATGACATACTGAGTGCAACGATACTGTTTAGAGCTGGGATTTGCATGATAAGCAATGGGAGCTAGGATAACTGCATGGTTAGGTGCCATGTTAGATTCACGTGTTGTAGGTAGACAGAGAGACTCATCAATATCTGGTTTTGGTTCACGTGAAAGGATCTTGCCACCGCCATACTTGACCATCTGAACAAGGTCTTCCTTGGAGGGGTTTGGTGGGCAGAATTCACCGCTGAAGTAGAACTGACAACCATCAAACAAACCAGGAAGCTGGAAAATAGAATTTAAAATTATTAAAGGAACAATGATGAGTCTTGTGTCAGTAAAACACCATTATTTTATTTCTTGAAGATAAAGTGGTACTATGATCAATTTTTACCCCTTTAATTTTAGGTGTATCACATCGAATTCCATGAAAGATTATAAACACCCTTTACTGTTTGCAAATATCTCCATTAGTTCTCAAGATGTTTAAGTTTGAACTAGTGAGACAATCTCAGATAGTGCAGAGCACAATATTGATTGCTCCTATCTGATGAACAAACGTGTCAATATGTTAGTGATTTTGTGTGCATTATTATTATCATTATTAAAATCAGTAACATAATGATATAACTGATATGATTATTATTATAACTATGATTATTATTGTTATTGTTATTATTAGAGGAAACGTTGATTAAATATGAAAAACATTTAACGAGGCCACAAGGCAAAAGGCGAAAAACATTTGGCAAGGCCACAAGCTTGAGCGAACATATTTATATGCCATCAGAAAAGCCTTTGATATCGGTGAGGTCTGGAACCCAGAACATTGCCATAGTAACAAAACTGTTAACTCTGTATTGTGAAGCACATTTAATAGAATCTTACATTTCTGATACAAATTGGCCGAGATTTCTTTTTTATCATATTTGATCAAAATTTGGTTGAGTGTGTAATGTCATCACTTGGCTAATTTGCATATGTTAAAAACTTGAATATTTCTGGAACGAAAAGAGATATCTGAAAAGAATTAACTGCATTTCTCTTCTCATACAGACTACTTGATAATGTTGAAAAATGTCTCAGATAGGAAAGATGCGATTCTCATCATAGTACCACTTTAACACTAGGACTGTGATTCCAATTAAAGGTCACAACAGATTTGAAGTGGCTGCATGTATTAATGAGGTGGCCATATCAACGAGATGACCAGAATAATGACACGGTCATTAACAGGATGACCGACTGAGGTTCCTATTGAATTTATCAGGTATCAGATACCGCAGCACGAGCAAATTAACTACACAGTCTGTGGCGTCCATTTACGCAACATGTCTCGCTTATTTTTAGCTACTCCAACTTAAGATGCGGATATCTTGACAACCAATCAGAATATCGAAAAAGCCTTACACACTTTTGTTGATTGTTGCTTTGTGAATAGCTGTGTGCATTCAATTTGCTCGTGCTGGGTCATCTGTTAGCCGATAAATTCACTAGAATAAACCTCAGTCATTTCAACTTACCGGCTCCTCAGACTTACTAAAAGGAAAAATCGTTTAAACTATATTTTTATCGTAAACTCCAATTATTAAGCTTTCTTCTGATATATAGTTTGTTACGACTTTATTGACACCAGCGTGTACATGTATGTATGTATGTAGCGTGCGTACGAATTTTTCCCAAAGGACACCCACAAAGATGGGAAGTAACCTTAATGAGGTGGCCATATTAACAAGGTGGCCATATGAACACAGTGATCATAATAACGAGGTGGCCATATGAACACGGTGATCATAATAACGAGGTGGCCAGACCCTAGTAACAGGGTGGTGGGGTTCCACTATAGCACTATTTGAGACTTTTGATGTTCTAATCCTAACAGCTCAAGCATGCAAAGAAACTTGTGCCTGATAGCCCAGGCTAGTTAATGTTGCAGTCACACTCTTTGCTGTAGGCTTGATGGGCAATTGACGGTTTTAGGGTAAAATTGTTTAGTTAATTAACCTTGTTACTAATAAATTTTTGGAACCAGTGATATTAATTTTTGGGCAAATGCTTCATAAATAAAGCTTGCCAGTGGGGCAAGTTAATTAACTGGTTTTCTTAACACTCGAGTGCTGATTTCAACAAACAAATTCTTCTCACTTACTGGTCTCCATACATTTTCTTTGTATTACTTGCAAGAATTTGAGTGCTTTTACCCTTGATGATTGTGTCATTAATTTCCAAAACAACCTGGTGACTTGACACGCATTTGCTAGTTAAGGGGAGTAAAACTTTTGATCCAATTGACCAACCTGTTTAAGTGAATTGATGCGAGCTCGCCTGGGAGTGTCTACAGCAGCATCATTTGTACCCTTGACCTCATGGGGTGCCTCATCAACCCACGTTTTGTGTCGCAGACATTTTAGTATCCCTGCACGAGAAATCACAAAGCATGATATCAGAAATCACTTGGGAAAATTCTGTGACAACATGTTGGTTTTCCCATAACCTGTGATCTGGTGGTGTTTTTTGAAGGGTAGGTAACACAACAGGGCCAGGTGGTTGAAAGTTCAATCAAGTTAACCCAGGATTAGCGAGTATTTTGATTTCAGTTTTGTATGTTTTGGGAGCAGTTTCTTGTTTATATTGTGTGTCCTTTAGGTCTGAGTTTGAAAAGTCACAGACTACACAGAACATACACTTGTAATGAAAAACATTTTTATACAAGAAAAATTGATACTTCTTTTAACTTTTAACCTTGGGTCAACATTGACTGGTTTTCAAACAACCCAGCCCAGAATGCCCTCTCCGCCTGATGAGATGCACTAGAGAGGGAGGATATAATCACAGGTTAGTTTCCCCATTGTATGGAAGAAGTTGAACACCAAGTTAGTCACATGGAGATGTTGATAATGTAATATTATTATTAAAATTTGCATATTAAGCAGTTGTTGGGTCTTTGACTAAGAAGCTTGGAAAACCCATCTGGAAAGTGTCAAAAAGACATAGAAATTAACAATTAATACAATTGTAAGATGAAACAATCTTGCAAGGATTTTCATTGGCTTGTGGGATGATAAGTGGTCCTGATCTACATGCACATAAGACAAGTTAATGAATTATGGAAATTATTGGTATCTATAAAATATTAATAAAAAAAATACTTACACTCATAGCTCACTATCCATTTCCCAGTTAACACACCATTCAAATACTTGATAGTCCTTGGACAAATTCCTTTCTTGTTGTTTGTTGCTGTTACAATGTGAGTCACTGCAACAACGGAATTCAAGGCAGTTCAACCGTAAATACCTCTCAGTCTGGTTTCTCCTAAAACCACCATATTTAACATGCCCATGATACTCACCAGAGTAAGAAAATTCATTGACAATGCTTGCCATGAGAATGCTTGCACACTTTTGCAGATTTGCCTAAAGAAATTAAAATTTGTCCAAAAACAGTTATTTTTCTACAACAAATGACAGCTTCAAACATGCATACAAAGCTCATTCAACCAAGAAGTAAATTACAAAAATTAGCTCATTAAAATTTTGATATTATTTTAATTGTACCTTTTGCTCTGAGCTTAAGCCAGTTGCTAGCAGAACTTTAGGTGAATCATTAGTACCCTGAGGAGAGTTGAAAATAATAGTAAATATGCCGCAAGTTCACTGGGCATTAGCCTGTTGATCAACATTGTATAACCTTTAATCCTTTTCCAATTTAGACCATAGCTGAACAAAACAATACACAGATTGTGTACAAAATATTTCATAATTTTCATGATAATATTGGCAACAACTTAAATCACTAATAATCTGTTTGTAATTAAACTGCAGATATGCAAATGGTGTCTTAAACAATGATTACTATATAATACCGTCTTGTACTTATAATTTACTATAATTATGGATTTTCCAACTCAGCTGACCTTGCCATTCAGTAGTGATGTGATCACTGCTGATGATTCATTTTCTTTCTCTGAAGTTCTTGTGGATAAGATAGCCAACATTTCTTCAGTTGCTGCATAATCTTTTGGAAGGAGTCCTTGTTTGTTCCTGGTAATTACAGATAAACAATAGAAGCTAAAGAGCAGAGCTTAGGTCTATCATGGCTCTGCTCTGGTTCAATGACAACACACACAAGGCAAAATATTAACGATAGGATTATTCTTCATGGAGAGAGGGGGCAAGGGAGGGGGTGGGGGGCTTGTTGACACAGGTTTCATGCAGTTTAAACATTGTTCCTGCATGGTCAAGCAAAGGTTGAACTTTCAAGTAGGATGGGATAGGAAAACCCAGGAGTGAAGGGATGAGCTGAGGTGGAGGGCAGGGGGCTAGGAAGCATGATTCCTAAGCAGGGCTTTTAATATAACATTTTAAGTAGGCAGCTGGTTTGAGTAGAGTAACCGACTGTATCAACCAGTTTTAAATGCATTTCACTTATATTACTTTAATTTTTGGGTGAAAAGAGCTGACTTTTATGCCCGAAGTAGGCGACGAGTTTCGTCGGCCATCGGCCCTTAATGAAAGCCCTGCCTAAGGTGGCAGAAACTGGCAAAAATAGAGGGAAAAACACAGGACAGGAAAAACAATTGAAATCCAATTTCCCAGTGGGCCAGTACAGTTCACATTTTCAGTTGCCTCTACTAAAATATTGCAATATACTTGCTTGCCTGTTCATACCTTTTCAACTATATCATTTACTAAGTACTATCTATAATCAATCAGTGGTGGACTATATTTAGTGACTTGCAAACTTTGTTTTGTGTAGAAAAAGTTAATGGGTAGACAAACATATTACTTTTCTAAACTGAAAGAAAAATCACTGAAAGTGATTTCTCATTATCGTTTCTTTGTGGTTTTGAAATGGTTTTTCATGAATTCTTTTCGTTCTCATCTTGTATGCTTCAATTTTGAAATTGTTTTTGATTGGAAATTATCACTAACAAGACTACCAAGGCTAATGTCACTTGCCCACTGGACCACCAAACTTCCATTTTCACTTGCCCTAGAGCCCTGAAACATCTTAGAGTGGATTGATCATCACCTGAAGTTTAAAGGAGCTCCTTTGGAGACTAGGAGGTCAGCTATGTCCAGTCTTCCATTAGCGACAGCATCATGCAGTGGCGAGTCATGATCAAACCCACCAGGAATGTCAATCAAGGCACCATGGTCCAAAAGTAGTTCAGTAATGGTCAGGTAACCATGGTTGCAAGCTTCGTGCTAAAATTCAGAACATGTTACTGGTAGTTTATAGAGATAAGTTGATTAAGACCAGTGTCATATGTCACACATGTTTATGACTGCAAGGTTTCTTTATATACTGTATACACAGTGAAGTACTGTTGTTTTGCACTGAATGTCCTGTGGTTAGATGGCAACAGAGGCTTGCTAACGAACTGAGATAGCGCCTCTCTTGAGTTGTTCTGTATAGCTCCTTTTGTTCATCTAGGATTTAGGGTAAGAGTTAGGTAATGTAAAGAGAGTTGAAAATAATCCTAGTGTGGTGAAGATCTTAGTCTCTTTAGGTTTGTTTGCCTCTTAGCCTTGACCCTTGGTGATGTTACACTATAGTTATCTCACCAATGGAGTCCAGCCAGCATGGTCTTTAGTGTTAGGGTCTGCTCCCTCTGCGAGTAGTTTTCTGACTGTGTCTATGCTACCCTGTAAAAGTGATTACTTATTTTAGTTTACCAACCATCACCTGGTGTGAATCAATGGCGACTGAGATAGTTTACCTGTAGTTGGTAAACCCACCAGCCCATGGTCAAATTTACTACAGAACTGTGAGACCAGGTAGCTACAAGTTTACAGCACAATGAATGCCGACAGAGAACTTAGCTGATTTTACCATCTTGAAGTGGATAAAAGTAAATTAAGGACAGCTGTAGCGAGTTTGTCTGATGCTGATGTTTTGAGCATTAACCCTTTATGAGAGGAAGTTTGCACCCTGGCCAGAGTCACTATCCTTCTCCACCCAGGAGTATAAATGGGTACCACCCTGTGAAGAAAACCTGATATAATCCTGTAAGATTACATGTGTAGCATCCCATCAAAAGGGTGAGGGGATATAGAAATACTCCTTCTTGCTCCATGCCATGGAAATCGAGAGAAATTTTCCCAAAACATTTTTATGCCAAAAGCCATCTCTAAAATACAAATCATGCAGGCCTGAGATCTTAACTCAAAACCGCTTACCAGAAGTACTTTCTGTTGTTTACATTTATCACTAGAAAGCGCATGATTACAGTTCAACAGTTATTACATATGTGCGTTCTGCACTAACTTTGTAGTTTATATACTAGTCAAATTAGATAATCAACCACCACATTATTATTTTTGCATAACCACCGTATCAGATACAATTCTCATTATTTTGTTAATAGAATTCTCTTACTTTAATTGTAGCTACATGTAATGGTGTCTCTCCGCGCTTATTTTTCTTCACACTCGGAGAACAGGTAGTGGTGTTCTTTGGGTTGAAGAACTGCTGCTGGCCTGAAAACTTTCTTTTGTTATTCCCTATAGCAAAAAATGTATGATAATAATCACCATTTATTTCTAGAATACAGACTGTTTTTCAATCTAAAAACACATATTTTTAGTGAATTACATCGCATACATGATGTTTAAAGCTAATAATTAGACTGTACAAAATCCAAAAAGAATTACCACTATGTATTATAATTATATTAGTTGAAATTAATTGTCTAACAACTGGTGTTAAGTTTACAATGTTACATATTTTTAACCCTCTCCCCCCAAAAAAAATGAAATTTCTGGCATTTGAATGTATACGAATTAGCCAGAAATGAAATCTTTCTGCAGCACTGGAGCAGTGGCGACTGAAACTAGTCTAGTCAATGTGCATTATGGGTTGTCGAGAAGGGCTTAATAAGAGATTTGTAGCACGTGGGATAGTAATTCTAGGCCGACACCTTGTTTGACCCTTTGATATTTTCTTTTTTGGAAATTTATTTCTCAGTATAATGTTCTTTTAGTCAACGCGGGTGGATGCATTTGAAATTTGTAGCCTTGTAAGATTGGCTATTTATAGCTTGAGCCATGGTTCCTACCCAGATTTCCAGTCAACTTTTTTCCCCACAGGGTTTTTTGCGGCAGGTTTTTTCTGGCCTCTGTCTGACAGTGTTATACTGTAGATCTGTGTAAACTGTCGCTCAGCTCTGTCTCTTGTTTTATGCCATATACTTAGATCTTGTAATAGGTTGTAGTTACTGTATAACGTATCGATATAGTTAATGGTGCTCAAACTAAAATAAACCTAATGGTTTCTTCCTCATGTTGTGTACTGCGTGGTGGAGCTGAAATCAGAGTATTAGATAACACATTTCCAGTGTTTTACTTTGCCTAATGGTCAGTCCATCTCTACCTTTGCTTCATGCAAGGAAAATACGTTTGGTTAAAATTAAGTGTCTTTCAAGCAAGATTTTTGAATCCTCTGTTGTGACAATATGGAGTACATGTACTAAAACGTAGATTCTATTAACTGAGCAGGAGTCTGTAGGGGAGAATCTTGACCGAGGTTTGTACAAACGACAGAGGTCAAGATTTTCCCATACAGACCGGCTTAGCTCAGTTAATAAGATGTTTATTATATGGCAAAAACAAGAACAATTTAATTCGTTTAATGTAACTGGTTAGTACTAACAGACATTTTGCTTGCGCATGGCGATGAGCCGAGTTTAATTCTTCTAAAATTTGCTCGCCCTCTTTTTTTTTTCTTGTCAGCTTTTTGGTACTTACAGAAATAAATATCATTAGATGAAAATAGTCAATGATTTGCAACTTTTCACTTCGAAACATTACCAGTCTAGATGCTGGTCTAGATGGGAAAATCTAGACCGTGGTCAATATCCATTTTAGCCAATCAAATTTGTGAATTTAGTAGTTCCCAGTCCTTGTGAGACAGAGCCATATAATAAATGTATTTAATTACAGTGAAACCTGTATTAAATGAACCCTATGTTAGGCAGACACCAGATGTATTGCTGTTACAAATGAAAGGTTAGTTTAAACAATTGCTAAAAATCAATACTTTATTGTACATGTATGTAGCTAGGGTAAAGAAGCTTTCTTTTACTGTAAATCATGTTAATAGCTCTGCTGTATTGTAAGCACTAAGGGTATGTAGCTTTTATTGTATTGTTTTAGTGTAAAGTAGCAGCAAAAGTATTGTAAGCAAACATAATAAAATAAATAAATAAATTAATTAATTGTAAGTGCCCCTATAGCACGAGTTTTTATGTCTTTTTTGATTTGGTTTAATCTTTGAAGTCACACTAGGTGGCTCGTCACGCGCTCTTAAGGTGTCTCACGTTTCCGTACAGAACGCGCATTGCGCTACACATCTATTGTGTAATTCAAATCTAATATTAGAAAAAGGGCCCTTTGATTAGTTTTCACAAGCACTCGTGCTCGGAACGATTTTAGATATTACATCTTATTGCCTGTTAGCCTGTTAGGTTCAATTGACGTCAACTCTCGCCAGATCCGGCAATAATGTAAGTCTGATTTACCTGGAATATTTCTTAAGCTATTTGCTTGTCCCTAATTTCGTAAATCAATTGTTTTAGTTTCACAATATGATGCAACAATAAAGAAGGCGTTCCTAAAGAGGTTTGGTGCGATATCTGTTGTGTTTATCCATGGATTTTGTGCAGTCCAGCTAGCGGTGGACAAGCGCCGCTATAAAAATTTCCAAGCTACCAACCACTACCACCCCCCACCCCTCCAATGTCCTGGATCCATCCCTGTGAAGATTTCATTGTTGGATATCAGTTATCAGCTTGTTTGCTAAAGAAACAACAGTTGAATCCCCTCACCTGTTGTGACTGTAACATTCTTGTATTGCTTTCTATTGTTTTCATTCCCAATGCAAATCATGATGTCCCTACGGGTCAAGTGATTTACATATTCTCTTTTCGCGTGCATTTACACACACTTTTTAGCTACGGTTTCGTTATTTTTTTAAAATAGCTACAAACCCGTTAGAGCAAATTGTTATTGCGTACATATCCAGGATCTGTAAATTTCCTACCTGATCATTCTGGTGGAATTCCTGTAAACCGTGGGTGTTATGGTTTTTCTATGTTTTGTCCAGTTTCCTTTACTTATTACTGTTGTATTTACTTTCTATTTGCTTGTCATTTTTCTTAGTCAAACTCATATTCATGAAAACAGATTAAGTCTTACGATGTTTGAAGTACAGTGCCAGTTTGATTCCTACTCGATCAGTACTACGGCGATAACAGTGACCACCGCTCCTCTCTCAGCAACCAGTTTTCAAAAATACAACAAAGGTCAATGCAGTTACCATATGCTAATAAGGTCTAAGCTCTCATACAAGTGACCACCTAGGCTTGACATTTTTAGTGGTCACGCACAGGAGGTTCAAATGTATGAAACGCTTTATCAAAGGACTAAATTAAAAGGCACATTTTTGTACTAACCTTGTGGCGTTACGGGAGTTCCTTGACTAATCTTGGCAATTTTCATCTTTTCCTGCTCATTGCTCATTGTTTCATCTGCAACATTCCAGAGTACATTTGGCTCATTCTGAGGTATGCTCACACATGAAGACCTCAGCAGAGTGCCTTGAAAGTTTCTCTTTTGAGCCCTGGTCTTTGGAGCACTTTTTGCTGATTGCAGAGTCCCTTCATGTGAAGGTTCCTTATAAGATGTTACCACCTCAGATACACATGCACCTGAATCGTTTGATCTTAACCTTGTGAAGGGCTTCCCTACAACATTCATATCATCTGCAGCAGTGACATTGACATCAACATCTTCAACACCAAACTCTAAATTGTCAAATGTTTGCTTCATCATATTATTAACCTGGGCTCTGTTCTGATGATCAACAGAGGAAATTGTCTTTTTTAACCTCCTCTCTGTTAATTGCTTTCCAAAACACTTCTGTTTGGCTTGCATTCGCTTGGTTGATCTTGCATTGCTTGAACATTTGGTACTTTCTATGATAGCCTCCTTTCTACTTAATAGCCTCCCATTTTGGCAGGTTAAAAGTTTTCCATCACTTTGTTCAACTAGTTCAACATCACTGTAGCCATCTTGCTTTCCTTCCTCGTTTTCAGCCCTGTTTGCACCATTTTGCATGGCCTTTCTCTTTATGTTCATCTGTGTTCTGGTGCAACTCTTAATCTTAACAGGTTCCTTAATCCCCTTCTTATTATTACGCGATATTTCGTGCACTGCAGCATCACACTTATTCATTGAGGTAGCAGCTAGGACAACTTCTGGAGAAGAAAACTGATATGAGTCCATTTCTTGATCAAGTGTTGGCTGTGTCTCCTCCCACACTACTGAAGCTGTTTCTGGAAGAAAATGAACACAAAATATAAATTATGAAATGTTCAATAGATCACAAGGTTGATAAAAAATGTGGGTCTCTTATGGGATTTGGACCCATGAATTTCAGGATACTAGTCGGACACTCAGGGACACTTTCCATTCAACCAAGAATTCTGGTTTGTATTTGTGGAAATTTCCAGTGGCAAAAGGAATTTCTAGAAAAGCAGATTTTTGTAATTTATTAGTCAGTAACAGACATGAAGAGCCATTTATGTATGGATACTCTTTTAATAAACCTTTATTATTATCACTGTCATTATTATTATTACCGTTATAACGATACAGTATGTATTGACAATAACAATAACCAATTATTGTTATTATTATTATTAAAAAAGGACAACCTTGAGAGACATAGTGGCAATCAAATTTTCAAAAATTTCTTACTATGAATTTATGTTCCTTTGATTTTTCTCCCGTAATTTATGTAAGTTTCAGATGAATGGTTTGCTTTTCAGAAATTAAAGGATTTTCAGATTTTCTAGACATTTTCCCCAGGACATTTTCTGTACCCTTGGTCACGATTTCAAAATCTCTGGACTTTTTGGTGAAAATAATGGAAGGAACTCTAAATAATTATTACCATTGTACAGTTGCAGAAAATATCCATACTCCCCCACAGAAGGGATTGGAATTTCCTTGGGGGTGGGGGGTGGGATTCTGTAAGGCCAAAAAATTTTAAGTAACACAGCATATTTCAAACAAATTGTTCATCATCAGAGAGGGCAACTCTGATATGCCTTATCTATATATTTTTTCCGGCATTTGTTCTGTTCATGTATAGATAAGGTATATGAAACTTAATTTGAATATTTTCCAGAGGAGTGGGGGGTCTTAAAAAAATCCCTTCCATGGGGGAGGTATGGATATTTTCTGAATTACCTATTGTGACAATATTACCAGTCATGGTGTGCATGCATCGCTTATTCCTGACATTATGATCATCATCATTATCATTGTCTGATTCAATGACCATTCTAATCTTGGCACACATGCTGACAGTGTTAGCAAGTTGACGGTTGGTTTTCATGTCTTTCACCCAAGCAAATGTTCCACATTCTGGGCATTTGGAATCAGCTCCAACCAACTTTTCAATGCAGTTTCTGCAAGACAAAAATTCATATATGGATTTGAAGAGATACATTTTATAAAACATATCATGATTTGTAAGAAATGGAAGACCATGCATTAAAAAATCAAAACATAAGCTGCATGTAAGATCTCCCTACTTCACCTCATTTCAAATCAAGTCCAAGTAATGAAAGCACATGTAAAATCTTAAATACAAAACAAGTTTACACGTATACACCTACCGACAGAAGATGTGATCACAAGCTTGAAGGGAGCAAGGGTCCGACACTAGATTTAAACTAAAGAAGTCAGAGTAAATATCAGCTCAGTAGGTGAACAACAAATACGGCGCCCTGAAACACGGAAACACTCACCAAAGTTTACATGTCAACAGTTTCTCAAGCTTTCCTAAGGCGTTCCTTGTATTCTGCCACCCAATCATTTCTATTTTTAGTTCCCAAGTAAAATTCAAGAGATAACTAAACCTTGGCCGACAACCCGAAGAAAAA
Organism: Catalaphyllia jardinei; assembly: GCA_022496165.2. Taxonomy (NCBI): domain Eukaryota; kingdom Metazoa; phylum Cnidaria; class Anthozoa; order Scleractinia; family Caryophylliidae; genus Catalaphyllia; species Catalaphyllia jardinei. The sequence goes on along the minus strand of CM042752.1, from coordinate 28,837,891 downwards.
CAGAAAGGAGCTCTCCTTCCGAACTTCCCGCGCTTGCTCTCCGACTGTGTAACCTGGCCTAACACTACCTTTGTAACCAAGCTAAGATGGCGGACAACTTGTGTAAATCGACTTGAGATATTCCCTTTCGGCCCTAAATTAGAACCATTTTGATATGCAACGAGCTCGCAGATGTTGGAAACTTTTAACTGATGGCAACAGGTGTGTTTTAAATTCAAGACATTTTACGACAGGCAACAAAAGAGCAAGTTATGGTTTGTACTGCACCATCGGCCATAGGCCACCTTTGAATACTGGAACATTTGCATCGGGGAGACAGCCTCTTCCAGCAGTTTTACAGTGTTCCAGTCTAAAACAAGATAGCAGGTTTAGAAGGATAAGAGGAAAAGTTCCTGATGAGATATGGGCTATTGTTATTTTTGGTAAGATATGTGTTTGTCTTGCACCAGTTAGGTTATCAGCTGATTTTCCCGGGAGAACAATCTAACCCGACAGTCAAAAGTGGAGCAGTCTTGAAAACATCCATCCCCCTCCGGCAGGCACAAAATACAGGTCACAGATCACAGGTCACAGGGCACAGGTCATTGTTTTGTGTTGTTTCAGTATTGGTAAAACAATGACCTCTGCCCTGTGACCTGTGACATGTGACCTGTGTTTTGTACATGCTGTCCCCCCTCCCACACAAAAGGTTTTTTGGTTTTGGAACCTCCCCCAACGTCCACACATCTGTAAATGCCAACTAAGCTTCAAACTTCCCTGTTTGACAAGCTGCTCCTTGTCAGAAGTTCCAGTGACTTTCAGGGAGGGTAGGTGGAGGGGGATGGGAAACTTCTGTATGTAAAGGCCAGGAATGTTCGTAGTAAATTTGATTTAATTAAACGATTTAAAAGGAGACCAGTCTGGGTGTGGCTCCAGCTTTATTGGACATCTAAAAGATACCATTTAAAACAGAATAGATCTATTATCTGGCCTGTTGCTGTTCAGGAAAGGAGCTCATGCTACATGTAGCTAGTAAGCTGGACTTGAGAGACCCACAGAAATCAATAAAAGGAGTAAGTTTCTAAAGAAGCAGTGGTGCTGCATCAGTGGGGAGTATTATAAGATAATTTGGTTTTATCTAACTTGGTTGATAATGTGAACTGACCACCATAAAGAGATTGGAAAGCCAACATTTCAAGCATTAACCCATTGACGGAGGGAATCACGCTGACAAGGGCTAACACTTGAATCTCTTTATGGCGACCAATTGAAAATATTAACCCAGTCAAGAAAACCAAATTTTCCTGTAGAAATCAAGCCTAACAATGGAAATAAGAGTGTTATCTATATTATTGTTATTTCTTTGAGTGCAGCCTAAAAGATGCTTTGACAGCTACAAATAGTGACATTTCACCATGACCACCCTAAGTTGCACCAGAATACTTGATTTATACCACTAAATGAGACAACAAGTTTCTCTGACATTTTCAAGTTAGCTGACACATTTGCAACATTTCAGAATGATGGTGTTTCTAAGTAAAACAAACTACAAATAATTGTCTGTTCACTTAAACAGTAGATCACAAGTTTCTATGGTTTATTTAAGCAATAGACCACTCTTTCTATGGGTTTACTGGCGCAATAAACCACGCAGGATGTTGGGAGAACACGAGAAAAGCTTGTAAATGACGAGCCGTCAGGCGAGTGATTTACAAGCTTTTCAAGTGTTCTCCCAACATCCCAAGTGGTTTATTGCGTCGGTAAACCCATAGAAAGAGTGGTCTATCACTTTTATGAAATAACTATGGAGAAAGTCTGTCAATGAGTGGAAAGTTTATTGTACTTTCGTGATCAAGTTGCTTATTCTCATCAAATTAATGAGATGGCGTGACAAACCAATCACAGAGACTGAAAGAATGAAAACACAGACTTCGCGCCGGACACGAAATCCGCAGCGACGAAGTGACGAAAACATTTCACGCTGTTTTAAGAAAGTTTCGCTGTAAGAAAGGAAAGAAAAAGGTTATCGGTGAAAGGCAAAAAGCATATTAATTAACTCAAAGGTATTCTGATGGAGAAATGCAGGGATTCGTAGGTGGAATCGGTCATCACGAAAGTAAAAGGCTGTACGAAAATTGTGCAAGTAATACAAACGTCATGTGCTTGGCGAAGTGATTCAAGGCAGTGTTTAGCGATAATTTCCCAAGGTTTTGCGAGTGGAGTAAAGGTTAGTAACAGAAATGCTGCTTTCGAAATTTATTCAGAATTTATTTACTTATGCTGACGGCTATGAAGTTTGTGTTTCTCTCTTTATTTTGCTAAAAGAAAATGGTATTGCTTGAAAGCTAAGCTTATTGAAATCAAGTTCATATATCGTTTTATGCATGAATGCATTGAGTTTAAAACTCAAAATTCCTAATAGAAAGAAATCTTTTCCCTGCTTGTTTGACAACCCAAATTGATCAGTCAAGCCCAGCTGACTTCATCCTCCACAGACCGTTGAAAGCACTGAAACAACGGTTCAAAACTTCTTTAATGTTAATCTCAAGCTTAACCCGAGTCGGCGTAAAAGTTTTGCCGTGGAAAAAAAAAGATAAAGCTTTATATGACAATCAGCTTCTGGTCCTGTTTTTCCTTGCAAGTTTCTATGTATATGTTGAATGAAAAGTTATTCGTGTTATTAAAAGCTCAGCCAGTGAAAGGCAAAACTGTTATATTACATTTGTTATCACTAGAGTTCCAAGTTTTCTAGTTCCCGCGTAGAGCTGCCATAGATCGGGATCCGTGGTTTACCGGTACAATAGAACATAGGTTTAGCAACTCTATTGACCAATCAGAGCATGCGTAGTATCTCAGTTATTTTATAAAGGCTGAAAAACCACGCGGGATGTTGGTAAAACACGAGAAGAATTTGTAAATCACGAGCCGCAGGCCAAGTGGTTTATCAGCCTATAAACCTAGGCCTCTGTAGTTGAGTATGGGTACCAATTTCTGTTTTCAGTGTTACAAGTGACAGAATAACTACAGTAACAGATCATTATTTTTTTCTTTCTTTCACTTACATTGATTCTTGTTTCCAACAGGAGTTGGAGGACTTATTGTATTCACCATCACTGAATATAGGAAAAATAGGTCTGGAAAAAAGAGACCTCCTGAGCTTCAGTTTAAGTTAAAGATGGCCAAGGTACATTGGATAGCACTAAGTGATTAGTTTAGTATTATAAGTAAAACAAATTATAATTATTATTTATGATGCCATTGCAACCATTAGTGAATGCCTCTGGGACCTGAAGAAGATGCCTGCTCAGAGGTTGCTTGCTAAAATTTTGTGTTGGGTGTATGTAACCACAGGATGATGACAGTGTCTGCATGCTTATGGGTTAGGGAGGGGTGGGGGAAGGGGGCTCTACCTGTGGGAAATGTGCAATGATGGGAAGTGCCCAACAGGGTTGGTTCAACTGAAATTTTTTTTTTTTTCATGCTGAGAATTTGTAGTGTAAGCAAGTGGAATTCTAATTTTGTACCCTCAGTTCCTCTCTCAGCCAAGAGAAGACTGAGATTCAGAAATTACCCTAAACTGATGATGTAGGAAGTCTTACAAAGACTTGTTTAGCCTCTCAAATTAGTTCTTAATTTTGTGATAATCAAAGTCACTAGCCGATCTCTGTGGGAAGAATTGAGAGTGTGAAAAGTGCCATCTGTGTTCTCAAAGATATAATAACAGTACTATATTGGCTATTACCACTAAGAGTGTTATTTTAATTTGTAGAAAAAATCCCTTAATGGTGACAAGGTACAAGCCATCATATTGTTAAAGGAAGCTCTGGGACTGATACATGATTACCTGGAGGAAATAAAAAAATATTCTTCTGAAGATTTAAATAAACAGGAAGGCATGGATAAGATCAAAATACAAAAGTACTTAACATATGTGTTGGATGAGGTAAGGCAATTTTTTGAGCTATTTTGCCTTTAAACACTTTCAGGCTACTTCGGAAGATTTGTTCTAATGGATTATGGCACACTTCTTTTAGTTTTATTTCTGAGAAATTAGTGATACACACATGTAACATTAATAGACATTTTAATTATTTACTATTTTTAAAAATAAAGTGTAATAATCAAATAGTAAGTTGAATTTTGATTTGTGTGGAATGAGTTAAATGGAGAAGCATTTAAGATCAAATAAGCACAAAAATAAGATTTCCTGATCATGAGCTCCCAACCAGAATCAAATCCATGACCTTGGTGTACAAAAAACACTTAGCTATAGGAGACTCGTGTTAAGCAAGGTCTTAACTTATTGTCTTTTATATAAAATAATTTACTCCACCTTTATTGCAAACTATAGGGTTTAATACAGGGCTCGAAAAAATCCCCGTCCGGTCATCCAGGACAAGTAGATTTTCCCTTTGGGCAAGTAACTTCCTCTCCTTCCTTGCCTGACGGGCAAGGACCCAGGCAAGGTGTTCACCGACTAAATTTTTAATAATGATTTTGAGAAGAAAAGGTAAGCTTTAGGTTCAGGGGTAATCAAGTGTTTAGAGGAAGCTTGATAAAAATTACAATTTACAGCGTCATTATGTTGATTGCGTGATGTGCGCTCACAGCTCAGAAGTGATTGCCTACATGTAGCATGTGATCAAAATCTGCCCCGATCAAATTTCTTTCCAGGATAAAAATAGCCGTGTTGGGAACGAAAACGCTGTGATTATTTCTTAATTTTAGCAATTTTCTGCTAGAATTTTTCAGTTTCTGTGTACAAAACTTAAGTCGACAACAATATGTTAATTAAAACTGTAGAAATTGTACACGTAAACTGAGAAGTGGCATATCTCTACCGTGAAAACGAAGCCAGCATTATTTATGCTAAAATCCAGGTAAATATCTATGTTCGGCGAAACATGCAAGTTGGGCGCCGCCGTGTGAAATGAGAAGTGTTATATTATTAAAAAGAAAAGGATGAGTAAGTCATCAAAATACTTTCAGAGTTGCTGGAAGATGACTTAGAATAGTGTTTCTTTCAGACGAAGACGTTTTCCCTCGAATGAAGCTATTTTTCATTTACCAAAATGAAAAAATATGCTCTTGCTGGCGTTTTAAAGTTCAACACTGTGCCTGCATGTGTCAAAACTGAAGCGGGAAGGTCATTTGTTGTTAATTCTGTGTGTTATATAAATTTCTTATGCTTCTCTTCACAATGATTTCGTGGAGCTAAACAAGATGCGAACACGATCTTCGATGAATTGACCAAATTGACTTATGGCTGTTTAATAAACGAAGATACCTAGTGTGTAATACAGGAACTAGGAAGTAAGTAAACATGGAAGTGATCGGGACTGAGAGGACTATAGTCAAGATGGGTTTATTACATTAAAACACGCCTGTAGTTTGACTTCCATTCTTGGGTTCATGAATTATTAATGAGTTTGAAAACTTGGGCAAGTGGGGAAGTGCCCCAGGCAAGCAAAATTTGAGGATTACTTGGCTAGGTGGAATTCAAATATTTTTCGATCGAGCCCTGTTAATATCATGTCAAAAATTGTGACAATGATAAATGTAAGAAATGATAGTTCTCACACAGTGAATGTCTGCCACACGACAATGCAACAGCACTTTATTGACACAATCTATCGACATCACAATGATAACAGAATTGGAGTTGACAACAGGCAAAAAACTACTCAAACGTTGATACACTTCCAGAAAAAACTCTAAGCAATAACTCGCTAAGGGGTGGGAGGGTGGGAAAACTGTTGTACTGTCTGGCAAGAAAAGAAAAACTGACTCACGTGACAGAGCATGAAACTGACATCTTGGCTCGTACCCAGGTTCCCCATTCAGTGTGAGAGAACTTTGTTTCCTACTTCTTTCGCAAGCTCAGCTGGCAGGAGAAACATAAACCTAGTTTACAGCCTCACTGAAGATGAGTTTCCCATAGCTAATTATTAAATGATACAGCGTCTAACTTATAGGTTTGACCACTTTGAGAGATATATTTTCTGTCATGAGTAGTTTGACTTGGGAACATTCACATAATTGTTAATTTAAATACTGTTGGCAAGCTTCCTTGTTCTTGTAACATGTTTCATTGTCATCATTGTTAATAATAATTTATTATAACTGTATGTGCAGTAAGTAGTCTAATTGACAGCTGCAAAGGATGAACGTTTGATTATCACAAGCATGACACATATCCTTAGCAGGAGTCAGACTCATGACCCTCTACACACAGACGGGTTTAATGCTCTGTGATGGACTCATGATGAGCCAGTTCATTTGTTGACTTCATATACATGTATGACTCACATCTTACATACTGTTAGGATCAACAATGTCCAATTTTATTGTTCTCTGCAGAGATAAAGGAAAAATAAACAAATTTGATGTTGACAACTTTCAAGATAATTTGAGTTGATTTAACATGTTGTGGAATTGTTAATTTCAGCCATAAAAGACAAATATATTTGGTATGTTATAATGATGATAATAATTACATGTATTTTGCTGTTGTCTCTGCAGTTAGCAAATCAGTCATTTGAGCTTCAAAAATGGAATGAGGTACAGCATATACAGTACAAGTTCTTCTAAAAAATAATGTTTCTTTGTAAATATTAAACACAGGGTATAGTTCATAAAAAGCAGCAAGTTGTTATTTCTTTGTGATTTTTGCATCTCACTGTAGTATTTAAACTTGTCAGGGCCAAACGTAGTAGGGCCATATGCAGCATTGTTGTTGTAAACCAGGCAAGAGTACAGTACTCAGATCACTAGTTAATGTCTTAAATTGTTATGTCATTAATCTGAGTTTAACATGTTGGCTTGAGGATTATTGTGTTCTTAAGTTCTCAGTGTCCCAGAAGCAGTGATGCATATATTCTATGGAATTTGGCTATTTAAGAAAGACACAAAATGTTTGAACACTGCATTTTGAGATGTACAAACAGAATTTCTGTTTGAGATTCCAGATGCCAACTGCTTTACAGCATATTTACAGTCCGAACCAAAAGAAAACTGGGAGTATTTCTGTATCAAAAGGGCAATGATTGTAAAGTTTGTGCCTTATGATTCTTGGACAACAACAATAAGCTCTATTTGTACTGGATCTATTAATGTCTTTCGATGAGTCTGAATTCAACCTGTGTTTGAATATCTTTGTGGCTCTTAACTTATTTAAAATAATGTTATGTACTGAATTGAAGATTCTGTTTTAGGCTGAGCACTATTTCCGCTTGTTACTGAGAGACCTTCTGTCCTCAGAAACTCCAAAGGTTAGTCAATGTGCATTTGAAACTCCACATCAGCTTCATTGTATCTCTGTGAATAAAGTATCCAGCCTTTGTGATCAGAATGCGTCTCGTCAAGTTATAACAGAACAGAAGTTTCTGGTTATAATACATGTCTTGAGTTTGAGAAGGTACAATCTCTTCAACACTTTATAAAAAAAATATTAGATTATTTTGTACTTCAGGACTTTTTTTAAAATATATGTAAGAGAGATTAAGCATACGTTACGTCAAACAGCAAACCAGAACTTTTGCCATCTGTCTTCAGTTTGTATTTGCAATGAATAGTAGGACCCATTTTTCTATTTTTGTGTGGTTTCATTAAGGATTACAAAAAAAGAAAGAAAAATCAAAAGTTATCTTTGCCATTTACCTGTGCCATCTGCCGTAAAGGTCATGCTTAAACTCTGTAATTCGTTAACTAACTTCCAAACATTATGTCCATACCAGGATGAAGACAGTGTTGTTGAAGTGTCACTGAAGCTCTCTATATCATGTGCGCACCAAGACAAGTAAGCAGAAATCAGCTTCATTGTCAGAACATCAACATCAAAATATGAAACCTTCCAATCTATAATGTTAAATACTGCTTTGATTCATCCATTACAACTATGACCAATGAACCTTAGTAAAAGGAAATAAACAAAATGGATCAAAATCTACCAATTACAAGCCAGGGTGACCTCTTTAACCTGATGAAGCAAACTTCTGTTTCATGAGAAGGTCCACTTAGATGATTTGACAACAGTAAAACATGAGACCATTGCTTGAGTAGAGTTTGCATCTTATTCAAAGGCACAGTAAGGATAATTAGCAATTAGACCCGTAGCCCAAAAGGGCTACAGGTCAATAGCCCATGAGGCGAAGTCAAATGGGCTATTGACCTGTGACCCTTGAGGGTGAAGGGTCTAATTGTTTTAGTATCACCTAACTAGTCAGACAGAAAAGGCAATCAAAAAGTTAGCAAATGCAAGTTGAAGAAATATTTATTTGGGGGAAAAAACGAAAGAAAAACCGGCAAATTTTGCTACTCGATGACTATTACTATTAGTCCCCTAGTATCATAGCCAATCAAAATGCAGGATTTGCATTAGTCCACTAGTTGGGCGATGCTAATTATTATTATTGGCATCTTTCCATGACACACAAACATAGAAAGTTTTTCGATTGGCTGTCAAAGGCAGCAGTTACTTTGGTTTTGGTTTCAGTGTGGAAGATTGGCTGAGCAGTCATTGGTTTGGTTTTGGTTTTGGTAGCATGACACTCAAATATTGAAAACTGCCTAAATGTTATTAACTGTATTCATTATATTATTACTTGCAGGCATGATTTAGCTATACAAGGTTTTCAGTGGGCTACTGACACCATACAAAAGAAAGTTGACCAAATCCCATATGCATCAGACAACAGGTCAGAAATGTTAGCAGATGTTCTAAAATTTTTTGGCAAAGGACTGACAAGAAAATGATTTAGACCAGGATATCATTGTTATAATCCATCAAAAATTTTCTCTCATGCGCTATTGGTTTAAATGCATCACATGACTGAATATTCCCAAATTTTCAAACCATGCGCGTTGCAAAAACATTTGAAGGATAACAATCACAATAGCCTCCATTTGGTGCGTAAGTACGCTTGGATATCTGTCCTTGAG
>CM042752.1:28807060-28823972 GCA_022496165.2 Catalaphyllia jardinei | reverse complement strand
AACAGAAGTGTCAATAGACCCAGCTGTGCATAAATGGCGCCTAAATTTGAATAACAATACTCATACACCTTAGCCTCACATTCATGTGAAAATTCTTTTGTCTTGAAGCATGAATGTGAGGCTAAGGATGTACCAAGTATTGTTATTCAAATTTAGGCGCCATTGATGCAAAGGGTCTATGTTTTTGAGAGTCTGTTCGAGTCTGTTCGAGGCTCCCGGTCAGTGGAGACGATCGAAAAAGCGGGCGGCAGACGAGCGGGATCCGGGTGTATATTACAAAGTAAATTTCTATAGAATTACAGATTGATTGATTGATTGATTGATTAATTGACTGATTGATTGATTGATTGATTGATTGATTGATTGATTGACTGATTGATTGGCATGTTTTAGAACGAACTGCATAGCTCAATTTATGGGTGTGTCAGTTACCTTTAACTGGAAAACAGGAATCCCACTCGCGCTTGTCAATTCCTTCTCTTCCATTCAGGTCGCATGACTTCAGAAAGCCGTAAAGACAAGGCTCAAAATTAAGCACATCATCAAACACCTCGTCAATCTCCGCTGTATCGAGAATTTTATTGTCGTCCTTGTCTAAGTACTCGAATTCCCACTGAATGAAAAGAAAAACACTTCATCAAAGTTACAAGTATTTGTCAGTGAAATGAAAAAGACTATTTAATCTTTCTTTCCGGTGGCCACGACAGAGTTCAGCCAGTTGCGATCCTCTTCTGAGGGTTTAAGCGAGCCTGTTGAGGCCAAAAACATGTTAACATATGTGCAGCAGAAATTTACGCTGATCTCGGCGATTTATGTGACTTTTTAAATAGTTGAAATCGTATTTCACCCGCAAATATAATTGAAGCTATTTTTCACTCCTCATGGTGTCCTGAGGGATATCAAGAGGGATATCAAGGGAAGAGGTCCTGGGGGATATCAAGGGGAGAGATGAAAGAAGAGAGGTCAACTATCCTGCGAAAACAGCCGTCCTTCACTCCCGGCCCGAGAGTGAAGAAGGACGGCTGTTTTCGCAGGTTATCAAAGAACCCCTTTGCGGGGCCCTCAAGTGTTCTTTGCGGTTCACTCGCGAGAGAATAGAACGCCTGGGGTTAAGTCTTCGCCGCCCAGGTGATGTCCTCACCCAGCGCTCTCCTTGAGAAACGTTGCATTACGTCTCGGGTCATGGCTGCAAAGAAACCAAGTTCTTACCAAAAGGACTTCTCGGCGCTCGTCTTCAGTGAGCGAATCAGCACGAGCATCAAAGTCTAAATTAAAGGCAGGGTCAAGGGAATGCTCACGAGCAACCATAATCCATTCCAAGTAACGGCTAGGAAACTGAAGCAGTTGGAGATCTGAACACACGTTTGGATCTGCAATAAAAAAACAAATTAGTCTAACTGTCTCTAACGTAGCTGGGAATCACCGATACAGCTGAGCTCGCAATCAGCGCCTAAGAGTCAAAGAAAATGTACTCTACAAGAGAGAGGACCTACTTTTGGTTCTGATGCGAACCGGTAAGCAAAACAAAGTAAGCCAGCAGTCTGCTGGGAATCATTCGTGTAGCCTTGGGGCTACCTGGCCTTCGAAGCAGGCACAACGTAGGAGACATGAGGATGGAAGACGGGGGATAGACCGGGGGATTCTTCGTGTTTTTCGCTCCCCGTACCCGTTCCCCGTTTACGCAGACAAGGATGACGTAACTTTCATAATAGTTGTCGTGCTTACTCTGTGAAGGACAGTTTCCTTGGTTCTTGACTTTCATAGTCAAGTCGTGTGCGCATGCGTACTTGTGCATCTCGCACCGGCTGTTAAATTGTCTGTTGTAGTAACTGCAGACAGGTTCGTTCACTGACTCCGGGGGGCAGGTTTTCGGACATTGACAGATGGTGAACTTTACTCCATTGTCCATCAAAGGTATGCACATTTGTCCCCTTGGACAAACCACCTCCTTACAAGGGTCTTCATCTCCATTCTGTCCCAGCGCCACCTGATAGAAAAATAGAGATCTGTGATATGCGTAATCGGCTTCCCTTGTGAAGGATGTCTGAAGTTACGCAAGCATGTAGGGTAGATGGAGGTCTTCGAACTAATGCTCCCGACATGCCGCTCGACATTTCTCAAAAAGACGGTTGAAATGCATCTAAAGGTTGTTCATAAGCAGTGGTCAAGAAAGCTAAAAACTTCCCTAGGTTGTTCACGAAAGTTGCAACCTTGTGTCATTTGATCTAAACGTTTGATCTAAGGCTCGTTTGATCTAAGACTCCATTGCGTTAGTAAATTTGCTTTTTTAAGGCTGGTTTTCACTAACAACGGAGTCGGAGTCATAAGAGACCTTATGACCTAGTGAAAATCGAAAATCGGAGTCGTAAGCGGAGTCATACGTTCGACGGAATCAGAGTCGGAAGAATCAGAACGTTTCCATTTCTTCCGATTCCGTTTACGACTCCGTCGCTTATGATCCAGTGAAAACTAGGTTGTCGGAGTCGAAAGCAGAAGTGGAAGAACCAGCCAATCGCAAGGCCCGCAATCGAACTTTGTCATTGGTTTAATTCTTCCGCTTCTGCTTGCCACTCCGACAATGCACTTCTCACTTGACGGACGGAGTCATAAGCATAATTAGTGTTCTGCTTCTGACTTCGTCGGTTTGATTTTCACTAGATCATATCGCTGTACGCTTCTGATTACGACTCCGACTACGACTCCCTCGTTAGTGAAAACCAGCCTTTACTACTACTAGTAGGGCTGATCACAAGTTTTCTGTGAACTTTGCTCATCAGAAGGAACGGAAATTCTGACATTTTCACATTTTCGTGGGCAGCGAGAAACTTTTACTTTACTAGCCTTTTATACATTGTCCAGCAGACTTAAATAGGTCTGTGTATTATCAGTTTTTTTACAATTGTCTTAGTTTCCAGTCTTTCTCTTAAGCATTTAAATATCTTGTTGTATTATCCAACCGTCACTTCTGAGGATGTATATTGAGGCATACGAAACGTTAAGTAATTAATCAAAGCTTTTTACAACATGCGTTGTTTTGTCATGTTTGTAACCGCAGTGTGTATGTTATTTCTGTTAAAGTTGAAATGGCCGAAGAATAAGAGTTTTTACGAAACTGTCATCGGTTAACATATCTCTTCTGCCGCTTGTAATTATGACGCTATAGTTAACGCCGCTACTAGAAACTTGAGACGTAATCGGAGCGTCATAATTACAAAGCGGCATATGAAAAATGTTAACCGCCTTCGCGTCATTCAAATCCCTTCTAACCGACTCAAAAAAGACACAGGGGCAAAGGTAAATAACAGTACATTTATTTTTATTGTTGATAAAGTGTTCGGGTTCCCTGTGATAATGCGTACGTACGTGCTTGGCGTTGCTTGCATTAATAAATCCTTTTTTAAGAGAGAAGTGATTGTGGTGTAAGGTTTTGTTTTGGCTTTGCTTTAGACTGTGCTAGTGAACTCAGTTTCTGGAAAACAGCTACTCTAGGATAGGAGTGATTTGGGGAGTTTATTCTAGTATAGGGTAGCAAAATTCAGCTGAATTAGCTCTGGTATAGGCCAAGGGTTCCAGGGTCCCAGCGGCACATCCCCACCCAGAAATTCCTAAAGCCCCCCCCCCCCCCGATGCAAGCTCTGCTACTGAAAAAAGAAGTCGCCGACGGCGCGCGGTTCCTTTTGACTTTCACCACAGTTAAATATGAGTTGATGGGGAGTTGATTTGTTTTGCGGTAGAAGACACTACATGTAAAATAAAAAGTAAAACATCAGTGAGACAAAGACAGCCCCGAGAGAAAACCCATCGCAAGGAAGAACGAAACACTCTTCCAGCCGGCAGGCGAATCAAAACTGATATGAGATTGCATGTCACGGCGAACAAGTGCTCTCTCGATACCTGATCGGATTTGACAAGTGAGAAAAAAGAAACGCCGTCGAGGAATTAGGCTCGAGCTCCTTTCCCGGCTGGTAATCGAACCTACATACGAATAACTGTTGAAAGATTTCTCGTGGCGTGGATTTCGTGACTTCATTAACACCTATTCATCTTCTTGCGGCAAATGGAGAGCACTGGCGGCCGCTTTCAGCCAGGTAATGGGCTTCCTGCTATCGCTTTTAAATAGAGAGGTATTAAACAGAGACAATCAGGCTTTAGAAAGTATACGGACGCAATTTTATTGAATGCAATCCAACAGAGAAAATCGTTCAATATGAAATCCAGTAATTCAATCTCATAAACATTTTTAAAGCATTGTTCGTACCCTGCTCAGTCTGTTTTGCATTTAACTTTCAGGCACTTTTCAAGGACTTTCAAGAGCCGACCATAATTCCAATATTTCCTTGAACGACGCAGACAATCAATTTTATACACAAACGTCAATTTAATAGAGAGAGATCAGGGGAATGAAAAATTAAAGGCAACACATATTTTATAGACTTCGAAGCTTTAATTTTTTTTGCATACGTTTTTCTTCTGTGGTCATGATCAAGGGAATCAACTGAATTGTTGTCATTTTTGTTACATTTATCGACGTTTTTTTTAGACTAGACAAAAGAAATATTTCAACAATGACCTTCGGGTTTTGAAGGGGATTTGACATGTTCCTTTAGATTAATAGAGTCGCAACTTTGAATGTTTCAATCACGCAGTGGTTCGATGGTGCAGACAATGCCTCACGGATATTCGATCTAAGCAGCATGGACCTACCCTCACCAATACGATCACAAGATAAAGCGTTGTCGTACAGTTGAAAGTTTTTAAGTCTTCTCGGGCCAGAATACCCGCGTCTGTTAGAATCGCGATCGAGAGAAGTGTTAGGAATTTTGATAATAAAACATCTTCCATGCATAAACACACACCGGGATCCCCCAGGGGTATGCTGCCTAAACTTTTTGATAGAGCTGTGTAGCCCGCAGTCTCTTCCGAAGCCGTTTTTTGTGCTGTCACGCAACGCTCCCTCCAAAGGAGGGGAAGAGCGTTGTATGACATCCCAAAAAGACTATGTAGCCCGAACCTTTGAAACCTGAACTTATTCCACACCAAACTCTTGGAATTTTTCCTATTTCAGGCCAAGATGGTCAAAACTGCTCAGGTCGTACATACTGACATAGCCCGTATAGACCCACATGGGGGATAACCCTCCCCGTGAGGTCTCTAACGTGCTGTTTTGTGCACCCGGACCTCGTGAAAGCACTGAGAATTTATTTCATACTGTTTCATGATTTTTTCAGTGCGCATTTTAAAAAGTGATAATAAATAAACCAAATTTTCGCATTATTTATTCACTGTGCCTTGAGAATGGTGTCACGATGACGCCGAAACGTCGGCTTTTAACGTTAATACCTGCTTGTTTATTCTTTAAGAAATCGTTATTGATCAAAATAATAATTTTAGCGAAAATTTAGATATCGATACGATTCTTCGCTCGTAGTCTTAAACTTATCGATTCAGATATTTTACTATTATTAGCATCTATGCCAACTTTCCCGACTTATCTGCAGGGAGTCTCCCGTATACAGACCGAATGTCCCCCTCTCCCGTACGAGTCACCAAATCTCCCGAATAAATCAAATAAAGCGTAAATAGGGATCTTTCTGACATATATTGGCCGATATTAGGAATTTTGGGGGAAAATATTTTAATAGGTTATGAATTTTTTAAATTTAATCGGAAGATCTCTCTCTCTCTCTTAAGGGTCAAAATGAAGGTAAAACTGGCGATCTCAAGTTTTGTTCTTTTAGGCTGGCATCTCTGGGAGTGAACGTCCGATAACAGTGCTTCACTACGTTTTAGTATGAGGCTTAAGTAGTTATTTTCCGCGGATTAGATTTTCTGTTGAATCCTGTATCGACAGCAGGGCAGTTGGCTCGAAATTACTCGATGGGCTTTCTGAGCTCTACCTCTTCGTTCAATTGTCATCGGACTCGATCCGTCTTAACCCTTCTAATCAATTACATCAACGATCGGAGCAGTAAAACGACAACACATTATCTTACCTGGAATAGACAAGACACAGAGAGAAGCACAGAGATCGAAAAGAATCTGTCCATGTTAGCTCCAAAACGCATTCCACAGTCAACTATTTAGCTCGTTTTGCAAGGACCTAGGTGACTGTGCCGCTAATTGTTGAGCCAAGGCGTTGAAAATATTCCTACCCCGTCGAGTCCGTTTAACACAATGAAGGCGTTCACCTGAACTGAAAGCTAATGGGTTTGGATGTAACACGAGAATCGTCATAGCGGAAACTCTCGTCGTGAAGTTATTCCATGTGAAGGGGACGTTATCAGATCAAGAAGTTGATAAACGAAAGCTGTGGCTCTTAGTACCGTGAGAATTTACACAGCACCACATAACAGTCGTGCTAAAGTGCCATGTTTTTGATAGTTGAGAGATAAGCGAACTGTTTCAGTTTATCTTCGTTTTCAGCCTTCCCTTGTCGGATATAACACGATCAAATAAAATACATTGAAGTCCCGAGCAGAAAGAGCTAATTGAAAGACACAAAAGAATATAGTTTTTCGTGATAATTGTTTTACCACGTTTTAGCGTGACGGAGAATAGTGTTGAAGTTTTTCTTGTAACATTTTTCCCATACTTCTTAACTAAAAATAAACTCCACCCGAGTTGAAGTAAACAGCATAAGCTCTGGTGATACCTTTTCTTTGAATTTTTTGTAAAAACATGGTGACAGATTTGTAAAAAACAAAGCTCTTTGGCGCCAAAGCGCGGGAAATAATTGGGCTGCCGAACGAAAAAAGACTCCTACAGCAGGCTACAGAGAGTGGTCATTACCACGAGGCAATCCACCACTCTTGAAGAGCAATTGTTTGTTTTTAATTGCCCATTATTTTGTATCAAAATACCTTGAGATTTATCCCCATGTTTATTTATCGAAAGGAACTGACCTTTACCTTTCTAAATATTTGGATAATTTTCTACTTCCAGTGTGAGTCACATACTTCCAAACAACAAGGCTTTACGAGGAGTAATCAAGTGACAAAATCAATTTTCTTCCATTCCTAATCAGAAGACCAGATTTGTATAGGTAATGAGTCGGTAATAGCAAGACCTGCAGTGGCATTTGCAATTTGGCAATAATATCGCACGTGATATTTCAAAATTGTCCAAAATACCGCGAAGAAGCGAGTGGTATTTGGATAAAATTCTGAAATATTAACCGGAGCCGGTATTATTGCCTGCATCCTATTATTTGTGTATGAGAACAGAGGCCGAGACATTTTCGGAAAGGGATGAACATTTAAAAAGTGATTGGGGCGGGGTGGGGTGGGAATTTTTCGCTGGCAGGAATTTTTCTTTACTTCTGCTCTTCACTGCACGATATTTTTCAGCCACCTTTAACTAAGAACGGCTGACCGTTCGCCTTTTTGCCGTTTTGGTCATACTCTAGGGTATCCATTTTAGATGATTTTGGCAATTTTTGTCATAAATAGGGTACGGCTTTTGTAATCTAGCCTTGATATGGGTATGTTTTTAAGAAGCCACTTTTTCATCATTAACGAAAATAAATCAACAAAAGCTCTCAAGAGTCCATGGTTTAACATTCGTCTAAACTAGGGAACTAATTATAAGGCAGGATTTTGAACAGGATTTTGATGAAAGGGTCAGGTCATAAATAGGGTTTCGAATTTTTGGGAATACGGGTAAACCGTAACGGTTTTGGGAAGCGGGCCGCAAACCCCCACCCAACTTTTCTGGGAGTACTTCCCCCGGGCACCCATCTCAGTCTGTTTCTTGCATTGTGCCGCACTTCGGATATTGATTTTTCAGTCGAGTGGCAGGATAAACGGGCCACTGTTTTATGTTTCGCGTTTTTTCAGGTCCGTGGCAAGGCTGATATATCTTGAAGAACTGGACTGGACGACGGGGACCTCCAGTGGCAAACATTTTTGGCTGGATGGCTTTTCGTTTCTTTCTTAGACCGCCTTGCCGGGTCTTTGTTGGGTTTTCTTCGAATGTTACGAACTCTATGCCTAAAGGTCGTCTTTGTTCAAGCTGAAATCTTCGACAAACATTTCATGGTGCTTTTGGCAACCTCAAAGACCAAAATAAAGAGTGAGCAGATACCACAAAGGAGTGACTTTCGATTTTGTTCGCCAAGTACACGATTTTTCCATTGCTGCCTCTTCATCGCGCTTGTATGGTAAGTGCTTTTGTTGCACTTGGTCGTTTTCCATGCCCTTTTTCGAGAAGAGCTCTTGCTTTTCCCTCCAGGACCAGTCTGCACTTGACGAATTCTCGGTCCTTCGCTATGGCTATTTTGCTGTCATTATGATTGAGGTGTCTGTCGAGGGCAGCTAACATAACCCTGAGCTGTCCGACTCATAAACGGAGCCATCGCTTTTGCGAATATCGACAAAGAATCGTGAAAGACATTCGTCCAGTTCTTTAGCTTCGCATTTGACAATGTCGTCGTCAAGGCCCTTACTTTTCTGGCCACGACTTCCAAACATTCATCCACGTCTCGGTAGTTTTGACTGTATTTTTGTTTTCTGCTTTTTCGACGAGCTGTTGCATTTCTTTCCCGGAAATTTCCAGGAATCTTGCCGCCACCTTTTGAAAACAAAAGCAAAAACGCAATTGTCATGGTAACCATGTTGTACCACCCATTTTCCACACTTCAGGACCTTCGCCCCAATAACTTCCCACGCACAGATTTTTTTAAAACTTTGACTGCAGGAAGAAAATGATAAGATCAGATTAAAAATGTAAAAAAAACTGGGGGTCACCGAACTCGTTTTGAAGATAAGGCGTAGCAAGGACCATAGCATTTCTGGGACCTCCAGTAATTCGAGGTGATTCTGGCCGGATTCATTACTATCGGCATACATTTATGTTGAAGAATAATATAGGCTTGATAGATCTTTGCTACACATGTCATTAAATCAGCTAAAATTAGCCTTAAAAGCTACAACTTCAAAGTCACGCACGCCTGTATCTGTGTACCAATTCAACCCTATTTGAATAGTATATGAGAAATAATTAAAACTTCCCACGCACAGACTTTTTCTTTTTTAGTATAATGGAAAGAATCAGAAAATGAAGTGATCTGCCGAAAAAAAAATATTCGCATACCAAGGTCATCAGCTCTATATTTTGTTGAGTTTTCGACTCGGTGCGCGCGCTTGAAAACGACGTGGCACGCGCGTGCCAAATGAATAGCGTGGGAGGCTTGAAAGGGTTTTTCGTTGCTGCAGTGTTTGTGAAACGATTCAAAGTGAACAGACTGCAAATTGTAGTAGTTGCTAAAAGGTATCTACGGGTTGTAACTGTTCATCAATAGGATGCCTAAAATGCGTGCAATTCCACAATTGGTTTCGGGTCCATTAAATCCAAAACCAATTGCAGAACATTTCAGGAGGAGCTACCCACGATGTGAGCACAGTTACGGACAACACATGTAAGTGAAGAAAATAACGCAAAGTAAAATTAAGAAAATCAAATTGCGCGCGACAAAACAAATATAAGTAAGAAATAAACAATGTAAGGATACGATGGTGCAGTTCAAGCTTGGATTGCTAATCTCATCTCCCGCAGGGTTGCACCATACTTATCAACGAAGATTACTAAGAAGGATATTTAATGGTGAAGAAGAAGGATATTTGATGGATATTTAATGGTGTGGGCAAACTATATGTCTCCTAGCAATTCTATTGCTGGGCTATACTTTAAGAGTACTTGTGACGTCATATCAGTTACTATGGCAATGCACAAGGTGCACAGTTTCAGTTTTTGTAAATATTATTATCTGAAAAACTAATTCGGTGACCTACCATGTTTATTTTTCATTGTTGGAAAGTTCCCTAAATTCTTTAACTTTTCAGACAGTATGGAAAAAATTTATCTAAATGTAGTAGAATTAAAGAAAATGTGACTTATCGCTTACAGAAAATTCTACCAGATAATTTTCTCCGAACTTTTATATTTGAAGTGCCATCGTGAATGGTGCGTGAATGCAAAAAATCAAGATAGGTCACCGAGCAAAACTTCGAGCTAGAAACAAATATTTTCAGCAGATTTTATTTCCGGTTCGCGCGATTTTACACAAGATTTAACTTCCGGTGTGCTAATTTTGATTCATACAGCTGACGTGTGTTTGCGCGCGCACGTGCAGCTAAAAACCCTTTCGAGCCTCCTTAATTATACCACTATTTCTTCACAGAAATAGTGATACTTCTCCCCTGTGGTCTCTTATTCAGTTTGCATTTCTAGCGGGAATGGTGTTATTTTTTCAAGTTTATACTTAAAGCCGAGAAATTTCGGAGATTTGATTAGTAGATAGGGCAAGGATTTGATTGATCACTTTGGCCTGAGGGTAGGGCATTTGAATTATCTTATTATCTTGCTGTCCCGGGAGAAGGGATATTTGAATTTTTGCAAACATTTGACCACAAATCATTTCCCGGGGTGGATAATTTCAGTTACATTTCAGTGGCAGATCTAGGGGAGGGGCCTGGGGGGCCCAGGTCCCCCTCTTATTTTGGGTAAAAA
The DNA here is from genome assembly GCA_022496165.2 of Catalaphyllia jardinei. Classification (NCBI taxonomy): domain Eukaryota; kingdom Metazoa; phylum Cnidaria; class Anthozoa; order Scleractinia; family Caryophylliidae; genus Catalaphyllia; species Catalaphyllia jardinei. The sequence goes on along the minus strand of CM042752.1, from coordinate 28,813,466 downwards.
AAGTAATGACTGAAGGGAAAAAGGCCAGCAGGGCCCCCTTAACTTAAAGTCTGGATCCGCCAAACCATATCTGACCTCACATTTTTGCCCCAGGGTAGGGAATTTTACAGCAATTTTTTTGGAAAATGTCAAATCCCCCACCCTATGCCCCACCTCCCCCCCCACCAGCTTGACATTGATAGGTGCATTAGTTCCAGCACTGTAATAATTCTGCAGGACAAAGATTTCAATTTATTCAAATATATGTATTTTCATAATCTACATACATGTATAGTCAAGCAACAAAACCTTAATTTTAAAAGACTTTCATTTTGCTGGAGCATTTATTTTGTTCTGAAGTAAACCTACAACTAGATCAATAGCTTCTTTTCTTTTAATTGTCCGTGCATTAATGCATTCTGTTAGTGCATCCTCAAGCATCATTTTAAATTCCTCATCTTCTGGTGGGGAATGAAGTAGGCCCTTTTCACTTCCTCTGTCTGCTAACACACCATGGCAAACTGCATAGTAGTTTTGATCGCGTATGACACCTTGACAGAGTTCATGAGGATGTGAGGACAGACAGTGAGGCTCTGTCCTATAACATCGATTCACGGTCTTCTTATGCTCAGCTGCAGGGGGAAAAAATAGTTACAACTTGGGTTGATATGTGCTGAATGCAATTTGGTCTGGATTAGTTTAAAGAGTGTTGTTGTTGATGTTGTCATTCATAACCTACAAGTGGTGAGAAGCTTACCCCGAACATCTTACAAGGACTACAATCATCTCAAAGCCTGCAGTCAAACATGATAACCATTGACTTCCCACTTAAAAGATGTTAAGAATAATTCATTTGAATCTGTTTAATATATTTTAACATTACCTTTTATATTTGACTGTAACAGATCCACCACAAGGATGTGACTTGCATCTTCCAATCTAACTGTACCATTTGACACGGCAAAATTGTCCAGTGCTATTTCTGTTATATAGAGCCCCCAGTGATCAAGATTGCTTGTCAGTTGTTTTGCTATCTTGATAACAGCCAGGGCAAGCTCTGCTCTTTCTAGCCAAGAGTGTGAAAGGAAAGAATCAAGAGGAAGTCCAGCATCCTCCATGATGATTGCTCGACCACAAGCTCCATAGAACTTAGGGAAAGGCCATCCCTTCTCTGAAGGAAACACCTTAAGAAAGAGGAAGAAAAAAGCTCATATAGGTAAGAAGAGCACATAGTCTTCAGATCTGGCTTGCCGGAGACACTGAAAGACCAAGTTCTTTGTAAAATTGTGGTTTAAATCTTATTACTTTATACACTTCCAATGAAGTTTTTTTGATGTATTTTTTTATCTTTATTATTTTGTGGCATACCTGGAAACTAGCTTGCAGCTAAGTGTATTGACCAAATCAATAAAGCAATTGATTGACTGATTGATTCTTATTTCTTAGAAAATTTGCTGGTATAATTACTTAAGCTTAAGAATTTTTTATGCCACAAGGACAATTTTCACGCTGGCTTCTCGTTGCAAGGCTATCTAAGAGATTATTCGCCTGATTCAAAGATTCAAAGGGCTTAAAATGTGAAGAAGACGTGAACTTACTATAGAACTTGAAATGGGGGTGTGAAAGAGGAGGGGGGGGGGGACATTTTTAGGGCCACGGGTCAATAGCCCATTCGGCTTCGCCTCATGGGCTATTGACCCGTAGCCCTTTTGGGCTACGAGTCTAATTGTTAAATAGCAGCCTTCTCAAAATCAGCTGGCCACCTGATCAACGATTCGCCTCCTCTGGAGGTTTGACCATCTCCTTCCAGTTGGAAAATATATCACAATAATGAATGGGCAGATAAAAATCATAGCATGGCATCTGTTATCTGACAGCATGCAGAAAAAATAAGAAATTATGTAACGATTTTAGGTGGGAAAATGCTTCAATTATGCAGTAATTAAACTGCATTATGCAGACAAATTTCAATAGTCGACAATATTGATAAAAACGCCTTCTGAATGTACCAACGAACAATAAAACAAAAAGCACTTCAAAGCACAATTTAATGTCTTTACCAGTTATCTTTGCCAACTTTAACATCTGCTTGATCTTTGTAGCATATTTTTTGACAAGTATTTCTTCACTTAGTTACACAGTTTTTCTATAGCATTAATTATAAGATCATAACGTGTGCAGAATTTGCGTTTGTGGAACATCTGTAGCTTAGTAACTATTGCCAGGCATTTTCAATGGAAAAAGTTTCCTGACGTATGTCTTGAGGTTAAAAATTCATCACAAATGAACTGGCCTGTTTCCGTCGCTGTTTTAGGAGAAAAACTACTTCAAAATAATCAATCTCTTTGGAAGTTTTGCTTGTGGAGTTGTAAGGCAGCTACTTTGTCGCTAATGAGGCACAATAGGCCCTTTGCAGCTAAGCCATCACGTGACTTACTTTTCAGAAAATTATGGGCTATAACTTTAAAAATGCCAGAAATGGAAAAAGCGTGTCGAGAAAATCATAATGGCCAAGTTTGAAGCCCCTGGCATTAAAGAACGAGATTTTATGACGGTTTGAATTTTAAAAATCTAAGAAGATTTGTATGGAAAATGTCACTGGAGAGCAATAGTTCGATATGCTCTTTCCATTTCTGGCATTCTTTAAGTCATAGCCCATAATATATAAAATTTGTAGGAAAATTGTGGTCATGTTACCCCAGCTGCAAAGGGCCTATTCTTCTGTGGAAAAAAACTCTGATTACGTGGAAGATGTGGATGTTAGCAAATCTACTATTGTATTGATCTGCACCACCGCATCCTGTCAGATACCCCATCATGATATCCTTGAGCATCAAAATATTTCAATTTTTCCAGGAAAGAATACCCTAAGGACACTTGAAAGTACGCCTTTGGTACCCAAACCGCCTCCATCTTCCATGTAACCTGCTCCAGTAAAACATGTTTGAGAAGGCTGTATAGTGTCTCCTTTGTTTTAATTTAGGAAGTTTGACCACCTTCCCCCCCCCCTGGCCCCACCTGTCCCACCTGGGGTGCAGTGTTCTAAAGGAGGTATGTTAAAGGGGTACCTTTTCTCAATAAAAGGTTTATGAAAGGGGTACCTTTTCTGCCAAAATGGTATATAAAAGGGTAAGGGATTAGACCTTGGGACAGAGCCTCCCCGTATAAACTTTGTTAAGTATTCCCCGAGGATGTCGCTGACCTACCTGAAAGATTATAGGTTCCTGATTCAAATTCAGAGTTGAGGTCAGGTGTAGAGTGTTATGCCCGACTTGGCTGTGTTGTATATTATCTCCAAAATATACCTTCTTTACTTTTGCCATCAGCCTGCTGGATGGGCAGTACATAGTTTCTTTCATTGCACTGAAAAAAGGATTAAATTTTATCAAGTAAGAAGACTGGGAGGTGGGAGGAGCAGTGTCCTCATGGTTAGTGTGCTCGACTCTGGAATGAGTGGTCCGGGTTCGAGCCCTGGCCAGGGACATTATGTTGTGTTCATGGGCAGGAAACTTTACTCTCATGGTGCCTCTCTCCACCCAGGTGTATAAATGGGTACTGGCGAATTTAATGCTGGGGGTAACCCTGTGATGGACTAGCATCCCATCCAGGGGGGAGTAGAAATACTCCTAATTGCTTCATGCTACAGAAACCAGAGTAAGCTCCAGCCTGGTGGGCCACATTGGCCCGTATGAAGACTTTACGTTTAAGAAGACTGGGATAAGCTACCAAGCCAGCTTGATGTGCCACTTGGCTTGTATGCAGACTTAACTCACCCAAGAAGGCTGTGGATCGATAGATTTTTTTGATATGGGGAATGATGATGCACTTCCAAGTTCTTGGCTTTTTTCTTTCTAGGGGGTGGGAGAGGATGCCAGGGCAGAGTGCTGTTTCAAGCAAAATTGTCTATATTTATTTTTATTTTTTGTACTTGACAGACCTGACCTGTAAAATACACTTGTCAATTCAGCTCTATTTTTTAATGAGGAAATATGTTCATTTAATTTATTTGCAATTCATTAAAATTTAGTTTCCGAATAAATGAAGCACATCGTTTTAGGGGTATCGAATGGTCCCCATCCAGTTTGAAAGTGCTCGCAAAATTTGGCCTTTGCTCGAATGTGCTCGCAAAATTTTTTCAAGTGCTCGCATGTTCAGATTTCGTAAAAATTCCCTGCCGTGTAGCGTAAGCGTAATTTGCATCTTGAAATCAAAAACTGACCCTAAAAAAATGTTTCCCATGTGGTAGACTGGGAAACATTGGGAAAACATGCATGTGCCATGAATGTTTCTGGAAAAATGCTTCCTCGTTTTGTTGACGTTTCTTGAAACTGACCGGCCTGAGTTCAGTCCCAGGTAGCAGCAGGGTAACCCTACCTGAAACATTTCCATTTCGCTTGTATCTTTAACCCTCTTGAGAGGGAACCTACTTGCTTGTAAAAAACGCCTTAGAAAGCTTAGCCTGCGTGGCAGGCGTCGAAGGGGAGGGAGAAGGGAAAAAAACGAGCGCCCGAAGAGCGTGAGCGTGACGGAAGGAGAAGGGGAAGGTGACGCCTGCAAGGATGCTATTTGTTTTCTTCCTTCAGTTCCCTAATTAAATATGCAAAACCCACTCAACTGATATGTCTGGTGTCAAAATTATCCAATCAGAATCACGCCACTTCGTTCGTGACAAAATCTGTAGGCGCCAATGGTTTCTCGTATTTCTTATTTTTGCAGTCTCGCACGAAAACATGAATTTTAACATTTGAAGACCTTCATAGCTTCGGACGTTGGGCAAAGCGAGAAAAGGCCGGGCAAAAAAAAAAAAAGAAAGCAATTGTAACAATGTTTGTAGAGTTTGCCAGATAAATCTAAAAGTAACATATGGCAAATGTGTGCCTAAAGCTTGTGGAAATATATTCAAACCGTCGGCAAGAAAAGAAATATTCGGAGTTGTCTTATGCGAATCTCTGAAGAGCTTTGGGATAACTTCTTGCATCGATTCGCAATCGGCCTGCAGTGCCTGTTCATGTTTAAACTGTGTGCCACTCTCAAGCCACTAAACTGCTACTCAGTAGTGTTCTTCTTCAGTGATTGTAAAAATCACTTATCTGCAGCTGTGAAACTTTTCATCCAAGACATTCGTGTTTCAACTTCAAAATTCGTTTTATTTAACCTTGACAGTCGTTTTCTAAGTTCAGCATTCGTTTTATTCAAGCACAACGTTCGTTATTTAAGCTCGACATTCTTTTTATTCAAGCGTGACGATTTTGTCATTTTTTTTCAAACGAATGATGTTAAGTGAAAAACGAATGACAAACTGAAAACAAATGTCACGCTTGAGTAAAAATATATAAATCGACGTCAATACACGAAAGTTGCGCTTTAAAATAACGAATGTCAAGCTTGAATTACGAACGTTGCGCCTGAATAAAACAAATGTTGAACTTAGAAAACGACTGTCAAGGTTAAATAAAACGAACGTTGAAGTTGAAAAACGAATGACAATGTTGAATAAAAGGGGTACTGAATTTGAAAAACAAAGGTCGTATGTAAAAACGACTAAAAATTTGAATTTTGATAGGAAAAACGCGCCATACTTGCAGGCCGTCCCTTCTTCCTCCCGCGCTCATTTTCACTTTCCTCCCTTCCTTTCTACGGCCTGCTCATTTTGACTTTCCTCCCTCCCTTTCTACAGCCTGCCAAGCAGGCTATTTCAGGAAATGGCTTTAAAAGTTTGTTAACCAAAACCAGATCTGAGCACAAAATTCTAACAAAATAAAACAAACAGAAACAGACGGGTCATTTCAACAGAGTCAATAGAACAATATTTTCAGCAGGAAATCATAGAGCCGGTTTTGGTTTACAAGATCCTCTACATGATATAAACCCAAAATATCTTTGTTAAAAGCTACACACAGCACGCTCTTCAACTGTTACTTACCTATCTACAGACAAAACATTCAGGAATGGGCATGATTTCCACGCGACATCAACCTCGCAGGGACTGTTTATCTTTCCTATAATGCTGCAGATTTCATTATCTAGTTTGTAAAACTCGCTTGCATTTCCATAATGCTTGATTGAAATTCGCCTCATATTCCACAAGCCTACAGCTCTTGGTTTCCATGTTTTTTTGGATTTAGTCTCCTTTTTGCTGAGTGTTTTAACCGCAAGGTGTAAAATGCCCTCGCAGACAGTTTCGTTTCGACCAAAGCAGACGGGACAGAACCCAAGTCCGAGATGATCTCTATTTACTATAATTTTACCCTCCAGTTCGTACGAGTAATCAGCAAACTCGTCTTCTACTGCGTCTTTTGGCTCACTTCTTTGCTTTAACACTGATACGAGGACGAGAAAACTAACCATAACTGGTACAGCGACGCAACAGGAACCTCGCCATCGCCTAGGCACGAAATAGCTAATAACGAGATGACACATCACGACA
>CM042752.1:28769560-28802060 GCA_022496165.2 Catalaphyllia jardinei | reverse complement strand
CAGGGGCATTGTCACGCTATTTGGCAATTTTATAAAAAGCCAGAAGGTGTGTTAGCATCAATTGAATTCCAAAACTAATGATCTGGTTTTGTTATTAAAGACTATTTGAATGTACTGAAACTGTTTCCTGTTGCCTGTTGTTACGGATGGCATGGATGGAGATGGATTGAAACTTGAAAAAATTGGCCAATTTGTTTTAGTTTTGATGCTAAGTGTTCCAGAAATCCTCAAGAAATTTATTATGGTTAGCCCTCTCTGATAAAATTAATTTAATATCTTTGTCATAGCTTTAGAGAAGCATTCTGTTTATGATTAAAGCCTCAAAGTAATGATTTTAGCAAGAATTGACCTAAACAGCAAAATCCTTGTGACACTGCTCCTTTAAGTTGATGTTTTAGAGTTGAAGACCATGTGTAGAAATAAATAAGATAACTGGTTTTTTTTTCTTTTTGATGTTGTTCTTGTTTTTGTCTTTGTTCCTTTTGTGGATTCACTGATTGTATTCTTAGGTGGGGGCTGAACATAGTTTCTATGCACTCTTTCTTTAAACTGCTGATACAAAAAAAGTAGAATCATTATAAAAGAACGTAGACTTAAGCAATATGCAAAAGTTAAAACTCTGCTACATGTACACTGTAAATTAAAAACCTGTTTAGTTTGAGCTTTACACCTGCAACAGATAATATGTCAAGGTAAATCAACATGTAGATAACCAACCACCATAGCCTCCAGTTTCCATTTTAGAATTTCTGTAGACTGTATTCCAGGCACTTCATTTGGCCGGGCAGTCACCAACTTACATACCTCAATTTCCCTCATGCGTTTATTATTAAATCAATAGACAGAAACTAAGATTTTATTTTCCTCTCATCAGGCTCACAAGAAGCAAGTTGAAATTACTCAAGAAGGTCTCCAAGAAGCAAAACAAAAATACTCCTTAGCTTTGAAAAACTTAGAAGGAATCAGTGAAGAAATCCATGAGATGAGGAAAAGTCGTGATAGTCTGGACACTATCTTACACGAGCGAGAGGAGGGGGTTGGGGCAGAGTCCCCAGTTGGGGATTTGTCAAGTGATGCTATCAGACCTGGGACAGATTTTAATTTTAAGGTATTGGCCGGTAGGCCCGAGCAACAAAACAAGCCCTGCTATGGATTCAAGATCGCTCTAGTTTCAGCGTCAAGCCAAGCACAAGCTGGCAAGGTCTTGTTTGATGAGGTTGAAAGTGGGATGCCTGTGGGTGAAAGAGATGGGGACCCTGAGGGATGCAGCTCTGTCGATGAGCAGCAATTAGATAAAGCAACCAGACATCAACGTGAAGACTTATCCAAGAGGGAAGAGAGCGAGGCAGATTCTGTTAATTACCACCTTGAAGGTGAAAATAATTCAGCAAACTTAAACAACAGCGTGGAAACAGTCAATACTCAAGGTGCTCCCTTGGTTGATGAAAAAGACCAACAACACATTTCACCACAGGCTACTGACCCTGAAAGTAGCATGGCTGAAGATGAGATGTGTTCCACCACAGAGACCAGGCTGACAAATCAACAGCTTCTGGCTGACAAGAGGGAGACCATGCCTGGTAGAGACAGTCACATATGTGAAGCTGAGACACCTGAATCTGCTAACAAAAGAAGTTCATGTGATACTGCAAATAAAAATGATTTAAAATTACCTGTTGAAGGCCCCACCAACAAAATTGCAGATAATTGTGAGACTCATGAAAATAACTTGGAAGAAGAAACTACGGCCACAGAACTGCAAAGGGAAGTTAGCATTGTACCTTTAACTGATGATACAGCAGACGAAGAAGCTACTCAAAAAACTGTTGACACTGCAGAACCTGATTCAACAGAAGAAGCCGCTGAACAGCAAGTTTTAAACAAGGATATTGCTGATGGTAAATTGTTAGAACAGCAAAGTTCAATTCCTAGCCACAGAATGACAATTGAGGAAGGATGCAAATCCGAGATTTTGCCACTTAAATAGCCATGTGAAATCACTTTCTTATGTAATGGAGGATTGCGTGATTGCAACCCATCTTGTTGACACTAAGGAAATACTGGGATGAGCTCACTGAACTTTCTCCAGCGTGACTGAGGAAAAACTTGAGTTTGATTTTACATGTATGTTGAGGAAACAAGTACTGTAAACAATTTATTGCTGATTTTTATTGTCCTATTGAAACACAGAGGGAACTCTCCCAAAACTTTAGCACCATTAAGTTGTGTCATGTAAGACATCATGTTACTGAGCAACCACAAGGAAATGTTTCCAAGGCTCAGTCTGGGTATTTTTAGTTACAAATTCAGGAAACAAGTGTACAGTATATTTACTAGCTTAAATTAAACATGGGTACAGTATCGTAGTAAACCGTCTAAACCGGATAAATTGTCATTATTTAATAGATGCAATCACATTTGATCCTGTATATATATTTTAACTGTAAATACAAAGTAAATATAGGAAAGAGAGTATTTATTTAACAGGCATAGGCGTGTTATGAACAAACTTGTGTGGTAGTTATTTAGCAGTCAGTCACTCAAAGGAAAGTACCAGGAATTGTGCTAACTTGTTATAGTTATAAATGTTCGGATGAATGTTTCCAGTGTTTTTTTTCCATGCTTTTAGTCTTGTCAAGAGCCCATCACTAGGAGCCTGCAACTACCTCATAATTCAGATCCCCACAGGAACCTCAGTGACCAATACTCGTTCTCATGGTTAACCCTGCTCATTTGCAGTACAATGAATAAAATCGTGTATGTAAACGTGTACGCGTAAAGCAACGTGTATGTAAAGTGAGGTCAGGCTATTTTGTAGTTTTGGCCCAAAATTGCCTCATACCCATGTTGGATTACATTGTAATGCAAATGAGAAAAACTAACTGTGAAAAGGGCTTACAAGCAAGGACTCATGTTGACATGATGTCGACATGTTCATGTGAGGCCGCATTGTTTTATCCTTTCCGAAGCGTGCTCATGTAGACTGGAACTGGCCTATTTCGCGGGAAAAATATCTAAAAATAGACTGTTCTGTAAAAATGCTATTGCATTGGCTAATTATGAGAGTTGCAGGCTCCTAGTAATGGGCTCTTGGTCTTGTCCTTTTTTGTGTTTTTTTTTTAGGAACTGAAAAAGGAAATAAAAACTACAACAACAATCTTTATTTTTGTTCATTTCATATTTTACAGTTAGACTGGCCTGCATCTAAGTAGGCCAGTCTGTTCATGGGTATAATTCTAACCCCAAATAGGATTAGCCTCCTACACAGACAGCTGTGGAGAAGGAAGATTGCGTGATGAGCCCCAAGAGCATCTGCATAGGAGGCTAAAAGAGGGGGTTGTTGGATTCTGGTCCTCAGACTCTTCCGATGCCAATGCCTTTCGCTGGTAAAAGCTGCAGTGATTAGAACTTTACATGGCTGACTGAGCCATGGGTCTGAACAGAACCAGTGAACACCTAAGCCACAAGCGGCCCTCGTTACAAGCACTCATTGTAGGCTTGATGGCTTTTGCATAAAATATTTTGAAGGAATGTAATACACCATATTCCAAAATGGCTGCCATTTTAGTATTCTTTTGATTACTTGCAAATTAGCCCTTGTTGCCTCGTTCAAAGGAAAATATTCTTTGGAATTTTGCGTTTAAGAATGAGGCAACAAGGGCTAGTTTGCAAGTAAACAAAAGAACACTAAAATGGCGGCCATTTTGGAATAAGGTGTATGAACAAGAGCAAGATAAATTGTGAAAGACCAAAAAGTCCTGAAAAGTCGATACTTGCATGACTAGCGTGACATGGTCAACTACTTCACGCAATACGTGATACGATGTTTTGCAGCTTCTTAGAAAATAAGACAACGTAATGAACACAAGGATAATGTGATAATAGTAGAAGTAAAGTAAAAACCTTTATTTAACTTCAAACTATAGATAGTAAACAATTATGCTAATATCTTCGAAGATGTAAAAAAAAAATAAATAGACTAAAAAAGCTAAATTACAGAAAGAACAACAATCGCGATTAAATTTGATTTGATTCACTGCTAGTTTAAAAGCACTGGTCGTAGGAGCGGTTCTAAATGAGTTTGGTAACGAGCTCGAGTTCCAAAGTTTACAAGCTGAATATTTAAACGGAAAGACTGTAAACCACAGTTTGTAGTATTAACCCTGGGGAAATTGAGATGTTGGCCACGTAGGTTGTTTGAGGTATCTCTTTCATTGAGTAGATTCTTAATGTCAATGATGTTGACATTTTTAAGCGAAATAGATCGATACAGGCAGTCTTTACTATAACTGTAAAAGATCCTCAAACGTCGTTAGACTGAGTATGAAACCAACTGAAAGGCTGACTCGCCCGTGACCGTACGTCTGAAAAGGGTAACTTTAATTTAATTTACCCCTTTCAGCCCTTTAGCCAGCCTTTCAATATTGGTTTTATGCTTTATTTTACATTAATGATCCTGATCTAAACCAAGATCCCGCTTCACCTAGCTCGCTGCTGTTTGTTCAAGCGGTCCTTGCATTACAGTCAGTTTATCCGTGAGACTGAGTGAGTGCGCTGGTTTTAAAAAAAAATTTAAGCGAAGATTTTTGGCACAGTTATAAAAGTATCTAAAACCATGTGCAACATTAAAGGGAACTTAAAAGAGGACACCAAAAATGCACTCTACATTTCAATATTTAATACAAATTAAGCATGCCCGCAAACAGAGAACGATAAACCTACTACGCATGCGTATGACGAAAAACACAGAAAAAAATTATTTTTTAACAAAACTGCTACGAGAATGTGAGCTTGATTTGATAATCGGTGTGTTATAACTTGTTCGGAACAAAACCTTGTGATTAGGCGAAATAAAAACATCAGAATCCGCTTACCACAAGTGTGAGGAATTTGCTGGCGATCAATATATAAAGGCGACAAGACACATTGGGTAACCGGAAGCGTAGGGTGCTATTACGAATATCTCCATGGCATCGCCTTCGTGGCTGATCTGGTGATATCCGTAACAGCTCTGGTTCGGTACCCTTCTAGGACGCCAATGCCAACCCAGCTTTCCATATCTAGTCACTCCCGATGCCTCGCGCACGGTCGAGAGACACTTTCATAAACCTCCACTGGAGTGTTTCGGTATAAACGTATCCTCGTTTCACTCACCAAAATCTGTAGGATACTGACTTAGTCAGTGACTCGCTTCCAGTGGCACTGCAAGTGGCAGTGTGCCATTCTTTTGACTTTTTGAGATCAAATTAGCATGTGTTTTTCTTGAGCAATGACTTTTGTTCTGACTCTTTGTTCAATTTTACATTTCGTATTATTTACATATTTCCAATACGATTTATACGACACTTTACATGTAAATAGCTCTTGGTCGATGGCAGGATGGTTACCAGAATCGGTGCGAATACATAAAGCTACAAATTTTAGCAGAAGCTTCTCGCCATGTCGGCGCGCCGTGAATGGAGACGATGTACTGTACGTCGAATTGCTACCACAAAAATGAAAAATCTACCCCATTAACTTCTTATTCAGCGACAACTAATTCAGCACAATGGTTAATTTGGAAATATTTCTCCTTCCTCCTCTAAAATTTCTCCTGTAATATTTTTCGCTTTGGCAATCGAAGGTGAAAAAGACCGAAAACATACGCGACAGAGTAGTAAATAAAACACTCAGAGGACTGGGAGGACTGGGACCTACTTTGCGCCTGCGTGTTTCTCATTCATCCTCTTTTTCTGTCCAACATGTCGAAGAGAGGTAAGAATTGTGAATGTTGCGTATCGTAATCGGGTTGCATCGGCTGTTTAATACTCGCCTAACCATAGCTCTCGTTCATGTACAAAGTTCAATAAATATATTTTTTGTTCATCCTATTACTTTGTAGTAAATCGTTGATTTCCGTGGCAAATTTACACGACAAAAATCAATGTGTTTCTGAGATTTGGATAATATAACATTGCACGCATATTCTTGCTTTAGTTTGTAAGTGTAATAATAATAAGAAGAACAGCTTTATTCAACATTTTACGAAACCCAAGGGTTGCTGGTAGTCTCCATTTTTCTCGAAAAATAATATTTGATTTTTCTGTTCTTCTGAAATGAGTAGCTTATACCTTTGAAAGCTTTTTAGGTTTGCAGTAGTATTGCAAGATTTGATCAAAAGCGTTGTAAAGTTATATCGAAATCGGAAACACTGCCTGTCGAAACAAGATTTGTTATCATTTTATGTATCGGAAAACGAATGTGTAGACTACATAAAGTAAGAAAAGCTGCAATAATCTGGTCATTACAAATGGATTCTCATCCTAGATTTAATGTCTGCCTTGTTTTAGGACGTGGAGGTTCTTCTGGGGGGAAGTTTCGTATCTCGCTGGGTCTGCCAGTAGGTGCAGTGATAAACTGTGCCGATAACACAGGAGGCAAGAACCTGTATATTATTGCAGTGAAGGGAATCAAAGGTCGTCTTAACAGACTGCCTGCTGCAGGATCAGGAGATATGGTGTTGGCAACAGTCAAAAAAGGAAAGCCAGAACTTAGGAAAAAAGGTGAGAATTTTAGACCAAACATTTAATGGACAACCAAGCGTGCATAACCAAAAATTCTGGCCAGTTATGCATTATTGGCACCGAGATATTTGTTGGAGGGGTAACTTGAAGACAGCCCCAAGTGACCTCTGATAACATTTAGATTCTCCTTGCTATTTAAGGTACTGGTACTTACATGTATTGTTAGACACTTAAGTTCCATCACATAATCCTTATGATTATGAAGCACTCACAGTTCACTACTTTTTCCCAGCTAAAGTTTAAGATGTTGATTAGACACTTGTAGTGTTTGATTTCAATTAAATGATATCTTTCAAGAGAAACTTGCATAATGTGAGTTTGTTCAAAGACCAATTGCTGGACATCAAACCATTTCTTGGACAGCTTAACATTTGACTAGCGAGTGGCCTATTTATGTTTAAAATAACAACAACAAAATTCTCACTAGACCATCTGACAAAGTGGTAAGTGGTTGCTTCTTACTTTACAGAAATGTTTTTTCCATAAGTGTTCCATTTCAAGGCTTAAAAAAATTGTGTGCACGATTGTAAATTTGTCCATCCAATTGGCTGTGTTTACTTTAATTTGTATGGGATTTTGGTTGCTGTCTGACATCAGATGTTTGTAGCCTAGTTAAAGCAGTTCAACTTTACATGTATTTACTGTGGTTAACAGCCACACCAGAAGCTCAGAAGGCTTGTGGGATGCAAGCAACTTTTGGCCTATTTCATTGCTGTCTACATGTAACTTTAATAGGATTTTCGAAAAACTGGTCTACTACTGAATGGAAACTTTCATTGAGCAAAATGATACATTTTCTCCATCTCAGTATGCTTCTGCAAAGCCCATTCAACTCAACATGCGATTCTTGACATTGTAAGTACCATTCATGAAACCATGGATGAGCACTTGTTCTTATGTGGTGTATTTATTGACCTGAAAAAGGTTTTTGATACAGCCAATCATAAAATTCTTTTGCACAAATTAGATCACTGTGGTTTTTGTGGTGTTATCAATAAGTAGTTCTCATCATCATTGAAAGGTTGAACTCAAACTACACAAATTGGTTCTTATATATCAAAAAGAAAAAATACCTCTTCTGGTGTGCCACAAGGCTTAGTCCTAGGCCCATTACTTTTCCTAGTCTATGTCTGTCTCAATGACATCCAAGAATCCTCTGACAAACTTAGACTTTTTTATTTTCTGAGGAAACAAATGCCTTGAGTTGACTCTATATCAAGAACTCTGCAAGTTGTTGGATTTGTTAATGACCAATAAATTAACCTAAAGATATATTCAAAAAACAAATTTTGACATACTCAACATCCAAAAATCCTCCAACAAACTTAGTCTTTTTTATTTGCTGACCAAACAAATGTCATATATGCTGCCAAAAATGCATGACAGTCTGCACATAGAATTAACATTTCACTTAACTGTGTGTGATTTTTTAACTTTTCTCTTGTAATGATTTTTTTGTGTCTTATTCCTTAGTGATGCCTGCTGTGGTCATCAGACAACGGAAGGCTTTTAGAAGGAAGAATGGGCTGTTCATTTACTTTGAGGGTAAGTTACAGACTTTGATTTTCTAAAATCATACATCAACCTGTTTTTTTTTTTTCAATACTTTGTTGATTACCTAGAAGACAAGGCAATAAACAGCATAAAGAAATTTGAAGGATTAATTTTCTTTGATTGCATCCAATTAATTGGCTTTACCGAAGTGTGGCAAGGAGTGTGCAAGTGACCATAACTGAAACTCTTTCCCTTTTTTTTTTTCATTCAACATCGTGTTTCCCAAGAATGACACCTCCAGCAACTATTGTATTGTTAACCTTTTATGGTTTTTAGTGACCATAGGGAGCAGACATTTTACAATTTCCACGGTATTTTTCACAGCCCTTCTAGGGTAGGGAAAAATGGGAGCACTGAGTAAATACCTCATGTATTATCTGTTTGACATTATCAGATAGAGGATTGATTATTTACTTGTAGTTGCTTAGGATCTTTGAAAAAAATGACGTAAAAAATTTGATTACTTTTGTCTATCCGGTATAACTCTGATCCACCACACACACATTACTTTTTATGCACCGGTCAAATCGTAGACTACTTTTGTATGAATTGTTCCTCTCTTGCTTAGTCCTTCATGCTGCAAGAGAAAATGGCAAGAAGCTGGGAGCTCATTTTATGTGCTTCTCACCCCCAGGATTTTGTACAAAATTTTTTCCTCACGGTTTATATATGGTTATGCTTGATGGACTAAGTGAAAGAGGGACTACTGACATAGTAATCTAGTCAAACCTGGATACTGCAGACTAATATCATTTTGCATGTGTGGTTGAATAATTCCATGGTAAATTTACATGTTATTTTTTCTTATAGACAATGCAGGAGTCATAGTTAACAATAAGGGAGAAATGAAAGGTAATATAATTGCTAACATTTTACTACTGACAATGTTCATGTACAAAATATATAACATAGAGGATATTACATGGTGGCAAGAAGATATGAATTTTATGTTCGAGTGATGAGAACAATATCTCACGAGTGAGCGCAGCAAACAAGTGAGATATTGTTCTTGCCACGAGAACAAAATTCATATCTTCGAGCTAACGTGTAATGTTCTTTTTATTATATAAACATACTGATGATGGCATTTTTGATGATTTTCCAAAGATTTCCGACCTTCTTCCAAAGATTTCCGAAGATTTTCCAAAGTTGTTCCGAAGGCCAGACGAACGTTCCCGAACATTTTTTGAGAATTTCCGAAAATTTCCAAAGATGTCCGAAGATTGCCGAAGACTTTCGAGGAAGACCCGAAGATGTTTTGATGATATACCAACAAATTTGAGTACAATTTAAGAGACAAACTTGATATCAATGAAGTCATCGATAAACTCACTGTGAGATGATGGAAAATAAACCACTTGGGTCCCAGATGTAGTTTTTATGAATTTTACGAGTGGTATATTTTCCAGTAAAACACTGGTGTCTCTATAATAAAATGTGATTACAGAGTAATTGAGAGATGAAAATGTTGGTTACTTTTATTGTTTAGAGTTAAAATGCGATGTTTAGCAGAGTATTTTGATGAACTTTGATGAACGTTAGGTATTTGGAAATGTGGCCAAACATTGTCTTGTGTGTTTGATTTGACTACTCAGTTGCAACTAAGACTAATAAGAAAATGGAGAGAGATAATCAGGGCTCAAGACTAACTTTTCAGCTTGCTAGCCCAGTGGTTAGTGACAGGATTTATTCACTAGCCAAAACAAACGTTTCACTAGCCAGATACTCTAATATCCATCACTGCGTCAAGTCATGTAAATGCTAGCCTGTGTAGCTTGCAGTATGCTTTCAATGAACAACTGACAAGTACAAAGTTTTCTCACCTTGATTCTCACGGATGTGTTGTCAAAACTTCAGAACTGGTGACGCGAAAAACATGCTTTTCTTTCAAAATACAAACAACATAATTTGTTCCACCTGAACTCTATATGTTGCAAACATAGGCATTGATGTTATAGTACGATTATAAGTATCGCACAACAACGAAAACCAAAGTTTTTGCTTCGGTAAAAAATTCCCACAGAACTTTGCAACTTGCCCTTGAAAAAACATTCCTATCTTTCAAAATACAGATTCACGATTTCTCATCAACACAATAGTTTGTTCCATCTTAACTTTATTTACAAGTTGTAAACATAGGCATTGATATTATATAGGCATCATTCAAATTTTCGAACAACTGCGAATTTTTTAATTTTTTTCAAGGCGTATGTGACCTCCAGATGCTGTGCGCACAAAACGTGATCCTTTAAGTTCTGCATGATTTCACTCTTGGCTAATAGCTGCTAATCATTAGCAGCAAGCAGTTGGTTTGTCGTTCATTGCCTTTTACTAAAGGAAAAAACAAACAAAGAAACTCAATCATTCTTTTGTATTTTAGCAATTTAAAGTTCTTGTTTGGGTCAATAAATTATATATGATATTTATTTTACTGCAGCCGATGTTTGAAATTCTGTTACATGTAATTCTACTGTTCTAATTGGTTTCCTTTAGGCCTCCAGTGCTCACAAATTTTCACTAGCCAAAATGACTAGTAAGGTGCAAAAACCACTAGCCAAAATGGAATTTTTACTAGTCTGTGGCTTGTTGGCTACCGTTAGTCTAGAGCCATGGATAATCATACAAATCTCTGCTAATAAAGCATTGTCAGTTACAGCTGGTGGATGTTGATGAGTTTAAGAATATTAATAACAACTAGCAGTAATCAAAGATTATGAGAGTGCGTTCGACGCCATATAAACTTTTATACAGATACCTTAAATGATTTCCCTAGCTAACTTTCAACCTCTAAAAACCAACCTTTTTCATCAACAACTGGAGTTTTAAAGAAAGATATTTCAGTGACAAATTCCATGCCATTCTGATTGAACTTGTAAATTGTAAAAGTATATTTTTTACGAACATTATTCTAAGGAGGAAGCTCAATATAAGTACACATTTGCAATCGCGTGCTCGTTCATCATAAACAAACTCCGTGCGACTGATTTGAGTATTTCCGCTGGCCTGATACAAAGTATACAGTATTTACATTTCCGTTCCCTGGCTCAGGTTCACTCTTGCGCATCTTATAAAATAAATTAGTTCCTTGTGAACCCGAACGTACATTTAAATAACATCATACTATTGAATATAATACTACTCAGCCTCAAAATCCCACGGCAAGAGTATCCAACATTACCTCTGTGATCGAGAGCACATGAAAAGAAAGTCCAAAGTCTACATGGCCTGCTCACATGTTCACATGTTCGTCACATGTATTATCACATGTCTCAGTTATGGTACCAGTTTACTGGCCGTAACCATAGTTAATAACTATGTTGTGACATAGTAACTATGTCGTGACATGCCCCTGCAAAAACTAAGCGGGGTGGCCATTTTCGTGCCCTTACAGGAATGTGGGTTTTCCAGACAATAACCTTACACAGGACAAGCAACTCTGTAGAGTCACAGGCAAAAATTAGAATTGCGTTCCACTTTGTCCAACGCAACCACTTAGTCAAATGCAATAATATTAAAAATTTATATAGCATGACTTTCCACAAAATGAAGTATTAATCTTGTGTTTTGTTTCATGCAGGCTCTGCTATCACTGGTCCTGTAGCAAAAGAGTGTGCAGATCTGTGGCCGAGGATTGCCTCCAATGCTGGCAGCATTCAATGAAATGTACAGAACATGTGTTAACAATAAAACTTCTCTGACTTACCAAAACTGTTTCCTGTTAATGTGAGACTCATAACCATACGATTTGCTAGTTGCAAAAGTGATCAGTATCAAATTTATTTTTTATATACATTGCTTCTCTTGTATGAGTAGAATTCTTAGTTTTAAAGGACCGGTGACATAACATATCTCTTTCATTAAATCTCTCTTTGCAGTATCGGCATGGGATATAGTATTCTGATTAGCCTGTTGCAGGTATTCCGTTAGTTGAAAAGCGGCACAAAAAACAATGAGAGAAAAAATATGTAAGGAGTGTGGCCCAGGGGGTGTTGCCCAGGGGGTGTTGCCCAGGGGGCATCCTGTTGATAAGCCCCATGCTTGTTATCCCCCAGCCTAAAGTTGATTGGCTCCCAAATAAAACTCTGAAAACCAACCAAGTAATTATTAGTATATATCAAACCAGTGGATAGTGCTTTTTGCACATTCTGATTCGTTACTCAAACTCAAAATAGTGATTGCTATTCTGACCTGGTGCAGTAAAGGTCACATTTTGGGCGTGAACATACGAAATAAAAGAGCTTTTGCAGTCTTCTGGGTCAAGTTTTTGTGGATGTTTTATTCTACTTGTTTGGTATATATGAAAACAATTATTCCTCTCAGTATCAGTGGCTAGTGTTGGATATCTACCTTGCCACTTAACGGCTCCACTACTAGCCACCTCCAATGCGGGGAATAATATTGTGAATTATCAAGGAAGGAAGAGAGATGGTGAAAGTGGGATGTTTTGAATTCATGGGTGGGTGTTCACAAGAGAGAGCTAAATGTGTGTCTGCTCAATTTGCTCCCAAGCATGTGTGTTGCTCTTTAAAAGTCACCATGTTGCATTGCTTATGTGGGATTTTTAAGTATATGTCAGAAGCCTTCTCAAGTATCAAACTTTTCTAAGGTAAAAATTACATTTTGAATGCTTAAGTGGCCTTTTAAGGCATACAGTCTCTTCAACTATCAAACTTTTCTGATGTAAATATCACCAAATTGTATTGCTTATGTATGTAGGCTTTTGAAAATTTGAAACTGCTTCTGAATCCTACCTACAGAATTTTTAAACTTTGCAAATAGTTTTATCTTAACATGCCTGTCCCATGTTGATAAAAAATTGCTTCACTGCGCCGCTTTTGAATTAAAATGTTTTCAAAAACGCCCTAGCATGCGTGGCAGGCCGTAGAATGGGAGGGAAAAGTTTAGCTTTAACAAACTAGAGCTAAGGGCGTTTTTAACAAGATGTTATCATAGTAACCTTTTGTGCCATTAAGATGACCACAAATTGTTAGACCGTGTGATACCAATGATGATAAGGTGTGGGAGTATTGATCTGTCAAAGTATCTGCTGGAGAGAGTATTAAGGTGCTTTACTATAGTTTTGATGGAGTATAAGAACACAACTTTTAATTCTTTTGAAAAATGTTCCACGTTTTTCCTTTCTCTAGTTACTGTTTGCTAATAAGTTGTTTATCATTATATGTGAAATTTCAACAATTTAAACCTAAATAAACTGCCAAAATGAACGACCGAGTGCCTATGGAGAGACTGGGCACTAGTGGGTTTAAATCAAAAACAAGCGAAGATTGTGCTGATAGCGATTGGCAGCCAGAAAACTGCAAACCCTAACACAATAGCAATGGCCATCTTTAACACATTTCGCTCCCTTTGCTGGCGTTGTTGTTCAGCATTTGCGGACTGCTCACCTGGAATCTTGTGCGACTTGAGCTTTAGAAAGATTTTTTTTTTTTTTTTTTTTTTTTAATTTTTTGCTCAAAACCCTAGATTTTATTTTACAACAAATTAAAAAATAATAATACAAAAAAAAAACTGAAACTGAGCTTTAGAAAGATGATTATGTAAAGTATGGCTATCAACAGCAAAGAGATAAAAATGTGTACAAAAAAGGTTCCTTCGAAGTAATTTTCATAAGACGTGGACTCTCCAAAGGCTTCGTCCCAATGCATCTCACACTTCAACCCTCCTGGATATTTACTTACAAGCTTAGGGCGAAGAGACTTGGGGAGACAACAGCCACCGCGACGATCCAAGTGAAGAGAACAAAGAACGGGCACAGCTTTGAACTGATGAGCGGGGAACGGAGGGGAAATGCCACAGCTCCAAATTGGTCCACGGCTATCAGAACCAGATACTGAATAGAGACAAAAACGGAGACATCTTCTAATCCAAGTGAAGAGAACGAAGAACGGGCACAGCTTTGAACTGATGGGCGGGGAACGGAGGGGAAATACTACAGCTCCAAATCGGTCCACGGCTATCAGAACCAGATACTGAATAGAGACAAAAACGGAGACATCTTCTAAGCAGGCCAGCTTACATAAGAACTGGCCACAGGGCCACAGATCAGTCAGGAGTCTGTACACAGCATTTGTATCTTCCGAGGGAACAAGAAAATCGGAAACAGCAGATCGGACATGGCCATGTTTACGATTAAGAAGTTGATGGGTTTTCTCATGGTTTTCGTCTTGTAGACAATTATTCCTATGACGGTGTTCCCAGCCAGCGAAACAAGAAAAATCAGGCAGTAAGCAAAGGTTTTTCCGATTTTTTCTGTTGTAGGATTGCTGGGGCAGCTCGATGATAGTGTTCCATTCATCATTGTATTCCCTTTTTCGAACGTTGCCATTCAGTTTGTTTTTCCTCTTTTCTTACCTTCTAACGAGGCGAGATAATTGCTCAAAAATGATGTCATTATTCTTGCGAAATTATCGAATGAACGGGTAGAAAATTTTCACGACATGTTTAATGATCGGCAGAACTTTCGTCCAGCTTCCTGCCGGCTATTTGCAACAATAACTAGGATTTGCTGTTTCGTGAGTAGTTATAGAACAAAATGACTTGACCTATCAGCTTGCGTCATGCATAATTAAGGTGCTGTTCGTTTCACTTCCTGGACGAAACATTTTAGAGGAACACAATGTCCTAAGTGTCACTGCTGTTAAGATACTGAGTACAAGAATATATTTTATAGGAATTTCGAGGCTGAAAATTCGAAATTTAAGAACAAACTCGAAGCTAGATTTTAGAAACAATAAAATTTTATGTGTAAATTTTAACCAAACCAGGCCAGAAACAGCATAAACAGTCCTAGACGTATGTTCAATACTAAAGAACATTTCTCCAAGAAGTTAAGAGTATCTTTCAGGCTTTATTGCCCGGCAGTATGGCTCCAATCAGGGCCATCAATGGACTGAACAACTGACTAGCACTTTGTTGACATAGTCCACAATGTATTTCTGGGCCGGGTAGTTCGAAAGCCGGTTAACATTAACTGAAGCATCATTTTTTTCTTGTTTAAAAATGTTTTTCACCTCTAACGGTTGGTGTAGTTTGAGATTGTTACAGCCCAAAACTGAAGGGCAAACAATATAAACAGATTACCTAACCAAAAAGTTACAAAACTGAAATCAAAATTCTCCCTAACCCTGGGTTAGCTTAATCGGGCTTTGGACAACCACAAGAAAAAAATAACCACAAGAACATTTTCAGCCTAAAACATGATGCTAAAATCGGCCTGAAGTGTTATAAAAACGAGGGTGTAGCGGCAGATGGCTGGGTATTTTTTTCACTGCGGCTTAAAGCACGATAAACAGTCATATAACAGTCGTATTCTTCCTGTCACTGGCCGCCCATCAAATATTCCATCAAGAGCAGTCTGTGAGAAAAAAGGATGTTCAACGTTAGAACTCTAACATTGCCCAAGCTAACAAAAAAACCAATGTTTAAATTAACCTTTTTTAAACGTTTCAGGTCGACTGAAGAATGACTGAAGGTGTAACCGAGTGTTCCCGGGCTGATTAAGAAATAATTATTTATTTGAAGAGAGTCTTTAGTCCTTCCCGATAATTTCTACTGCATGAAAGTGAAACAGCTATAAGGATCAATGGCGTTTTTTTGCGCGAGCTACAAAAAAGGCAACAGGCAAAAAGCGTTGGAAGCCACAAGACCATCTCTCCGAAGCAAAGAAGAAGGCAAACCAGCCGATAGGGTGGGGAGCCAGCATACTCTAACACAATAGCAATGGCCATCTTTAACACATTTCTTTCCCTTTGCTGGCGGTGTTGTCTGGGGTTGACCGAGTGCTCACCTGGAATCATCTGTGGCTTGAGCTTTGAAAAGATGATAATGTAAAGTGTGGCTATTACAACAAACGAGATAAAACAGAGGACTACCATAATTGTCGCCTCGTAATTCTCCAGGAGCGAAGACTATCCAAAAGCTTTATTCCACTGCAAGTGACAAACCAGTCCTTCACGATATAGTGCAGTGCAAATAAATGTTGTTGTTGTTGGACGCAGAGATTTGAGGAGAAAAAAGCCATCGCGACCATCCAAGTGGCGAGAACGAAGAACGGCCATGCTCTCCGGTCTGGAATCCATTTCAGAAAAAGTTCAGCGAAGAGCCTTTTGACTTGCTCTCGGGTAAAAAACATGGAGAGATGGAATACAAAGATAGTTAAAGGAGGCTGTCTGCTCTAAAATGGGCCAAAAAGTTGGTTTAAATTTGGTTTAATAAGATCAATTGTGTGCTATTGCACTCACGAACAGAAAATAAATTTAGAAGGTTTTACTCAAAGAGGTTGCTATGGCAACCAGCCACAGCCTTTTGAGGTAGTGTTTTATGGTTTTGACGCCAACACTTCCTGCTCTTTTTTTTTCTCTTTTACAAAACAAGATTTCACTGTCAACTGAGCATATCATGTAAGTTTCTGTTTTGTTTAGTCCAATGAACCTAAGTTTTGGCAGTTAACTCTTGTTTTCAGTGCTTTTTGCAGGCTTTTTTTGGACACAGCCTCATTTTATACCACACCCATTAGACAAATCATCCCCTGTCACCTGACAGAAGTTAAAATGTTACGATGTTTTATTGAATGACGACCCTATTGGTCTTTGATTAGCCCAAGTTTCAGGAATCCTACTTAAATACCTTGCGAAGTAGACTAATCTAGGCGTGAAGTCAGTTGGTACAAAAATAGACATTTGGCAAAAATGCACTTTAAGTTTGTTACAAGAAGGATAATTTAACAAGCCAAAAATAGGGACGGGGATTCAGATTGGATCTTGAGAGAGGGGCGCAATGCTTGTTCTATTTTCTAAAAAGTTACCACAGCTTTTTTAGGAAATATCCCTTTTCATAAAGGAAATGAATGAGCCTGTGATGGCAATTCGAGGCAGAACCTTTCACAACTAATTTTACCAATCCAGTTGTGCATGTCTCCAAAGCTTTTCTACAAAGTTTCACTTATATATATTAAAACTAATCCATATTTTGGTCACGTTCTTTTAGTAAAAGCCGTTGCTACGTAAAAAAACTTATTCCACTGTGTACCTTCCTTAAATTTCAAACTCATCTAGTGGAAAATTAACAAGATCATTTCAAAATGTTTTTGACAAGTGTTCAAGGGTCTTAAATCTTGTATATTCAAGAAATTGAGGAAACTGATGTGGCCGACACTCAAAACACGTAGACTAGGTAATAGGGATAGGTAAGGAACTGCTATAACTATAATGGGGTTATCTTTTCAGTTGACTTATTGGAGCGGAGTCGCACTTTTCGAGATTTTTGGGGTAAGAAAATTCTGGCAAGTCGATAGCCCCCACGTAACCCTCCTCCCCCATCACCGGAATTTTATTCTATAATTCTTAGACTAGTTATTCAACGAAACGATAGAAACATTCAAACACATTTTAGTGTGTACTCCTACAGAGAGACTTAGGTCAGAGGACTGAGAGGAAATGAGAAATGAGAAAATGATAGCAGCGATAAGGAGAAAACAGTCTAAAATCTCAAGGGATTTAAAAGGGATAAGAACCAACTAAACAACTCCTCTCGATGTTTTCGTCATTGCTTTCTATAACTCATACGCCGTACAGGTGTGAACAATATTCAAACAAACACTCTCATTTTTCATAATAAAATTCAGTTTCCAAAATAAAATATTCCAGGCATTCAATTTAAAAGAATCATATGATCTGTACAAATAGTTCATTTACTAGGAGTCTCTTGGTTAAAAACTGAATGGGATTGTCGAGGAAACTCTGCAGAGTAGACTTGTAACACATTTGCGCGCAGAAGTTGATTGACGCCGGGTTTACGCTGTCATTATATTGGACTCTAAAATTTTACATTAAAACTCTGACAAGGCGCAGTCGCTGCTGGGAGGTCAGGATAATTGTATTGACATTGAATGACGTTAGAATTCTAATATCAAACATGCTGTGTTGTCGCTGCCTCGTCTTTATGGAAAATTTGATTCAGACAAATTAATAAAGGAAGAAGAACGACAGTTAATCATGCTTCAAGCCGAGCTGCAAAATAACCCGGTAAATAGTAGCTACTTTATCTGGCGCATCAGCGATGACATTTCAGAAGACTGTCTGCTGCCACTTTGGCCACGGCGAAGAAATTTTTCAACATCTTGCTTAACAGAGAATTCGTCAAGTTTTTTGGATATAGGAACAAAATTCAAGTCCACAACCACGCACTCAAATCCATCATTCTAAAAAACTTCAAAATGATCTCGAAACTGGCAGAATCTTTTCGCAACCACCATTAATTTCATTCAAGCGCGACAAAAACATAGGTAACTTTTTAGTCAGAAGTGCTTTTCAAACGAGTGAACAACCCGGTACTTTTAAATGTGCACGCGCACGATGCAAAACATGTCCTTTCATTTGCAACGTTGAGAAATTGTCGGGACCCAAGCGATCCATCAAGATCACTGATCATTTTACCTGCAGTGTACCTCAGCCAATGTCATCTACTGTATAACTTGCACTCTTTGCGAAAAGTTATATATTGGCGAAACAGGTAGACTGTTATGCTCAGAAACTAGTTTTCTTCTGGTTTATTATCTTAATAAGGTCACTCTTATTTATGTGCTACTGAATGCGGGATCAACACTTAGCTGTTGTTGTCTTTTGCCCGAAAACAATTACTTAATATCGATATGGCTTTGCTCACGATGTGTTTAATGATAGGCAGATCCCATGCGTATTTACAAGTATTGCGAGAATAATTAAGCTTGTTATTTCGTGCGTAGCTCGCCACATGAAAGTGACCTATCAGTTTGCGCCACAAATTGCTTTTAATTGTTATATATTCTTTTTAAAATTTCACTGCTGCTTTAGGTGAAGTATCGACAGCTGTTTGTTTTTCACTTTTAATTTGGTTTTAGTCTATAATAAATAGCCTCCTTTGAATTTTTTTATCAAGTCGAGTCATGGAGAACAGAGGATGTTCAACGTTAGTATTCTGACTATTACTTGAGCTCAATAAAATCATCCTGATTCCTAAAAGAGACTGCTCCTCGGGGTTAAACTTAAGAAGAAATTTTAATACCTGATATAACGACAGCGTAAACCGTCTATCAACGACTGAGTCGCAATTGTGTAATGAGTTTACTCTGCGAAGACATGAAGTCATGCAGTCTTTACTCAGTCAGATGCTTCTTCTGTGCAAACCGAGCATTGCATATGACTTTTTCAACGGCTGATATCATCTGAATCAGATTAAAACTTGGTTTCCATCATATGAGACTCAGTGTTTGCACCTGTTCTAGAAAAAGAGAAGGATCCGGGTGGGGACTGGAGCGGAGAGGGCGTTTAGTTTGCTTTCTCAAATTAATGAAGTAGCTAGAAAGTCTATAGTATTAATGTCAAACAAAGAACTGCTCAATTGCTTTCTTATTTATTCCTTTTCTGGAAACTCCTGCCACTTTCTGAAGGCAGGATGATTGGAGTTAAGTAGCTCAAAAACTCCTAGAAGAATGCAGTGAACTTGTGTTATAAATTGCCTTGTCTGAAAAAGATTCTTTAAACATTATTATCGATCACGATTGCATGTGGTAGATGTCGGAAAGCTGTGTCGTAGTCAGTAGTCCGTCTACAAAAAAAATTTAACGGCGCTACTCTTTTACATTGCTGAATCCAGTATTGCACCAAAACCTTGATTCTGTGCCTGACTGTTTAGTTGGTAATTGTTAATTTATCGAACAGCTACCGTCTGAGCTATAAATAAACAACAAGTGAACTACATAGCTAAATATGGCAGGCTTGCACACCTAAACCCTCCCAACTGAGATTATTTTGTCTCAATGCTATCATTTTGCTTCAATGAAATTGCCGAAAAAAATAATCTGATAAGTGTATTTAGTCAGCGCTTAGCTTGGATTTGTTCACAGTTAAAATTTCCTTGAGGTTTCTTTTTTTGTGGTTCCTGCCTCATGATATTTTTGACGTTTCATAGCCAACTAAGTATGATTGATTTTTTACTGTGGGAGCCCTCAAATTACGCTCGGTGATATTCTTTCCGCTCGCTTTTCCTGCTTTTCGCTTGAAGAGTGATGAGGAACGACTGCTCCTCATTTATGTTCTCAAATAAGTTTTATTTTATAAGTTTTATTTTATTACTTTTGTTACTTTAATTCCTAGAAGGGTTTTCGTCAGAGTAGTTTTTCTTTTCACTCAATAATAATGTCCCTGTTTGAGTTGGATGCTGTATTAAAGTAGGTGTCTGAAGGGAACACATTTGACCATCCCACTTGATAACATCGTGCAAATGATCGACAGTCAATAAACGGTGGTTAGGCGTCAATCCTCATTTTCTGAGAAAACTAAGCCAACAATAACCTCACTGCCTTTTGCGATAACACATCTGATAAAACACTAACGTAGTACTGAGCTGTTTCCTTAAACTCATTTTTCCAGAGTATATAATTTCAGTTCATTTGTGTTCCCAATAAAGCTACTGTCACCTGAATTGTCAGCGTAAAACATTAATTTTACTATTGCAGCTTTTTTTCTAAACTTTCTATCGTTTCAGTTCTGATACTGGTTCAAAGATAATAAACTACTCAATTTATTGACTTGATGATTTTGTTTCATTTTAACCTCAAAATAGCTCATTCAACGAGAACTTTGATAAATAACAGTTTATTAGCAATTACGTGCTCATCTTGACGAAATCTCTTTCTCATTTGTTTTATGATCGCCAACCCGTGTAAAACATTCGTCATTTTATGTCGTATTGATTGCGAAATTACTCTCTCGACTTGGCTCCTTTAACTAAAGGTTGATTGTTAAGAATGACAGCTTTTCGCTCGTCAAAAGGGTTTGCGGGTCTGTTTACACTCAGCCAGATGTGTTTAATTAACCGAAGAAGGAAGTAGGGATGTTTACATTTTGACGCCTCAAAACTGTCGTCAGAAGTAGGAATGTCAAGCACAATTTATAGACAGATCTAACATGCAATAGTTGCTAATTATTAGGCGCTCGATTCAAATAAAACCTGAGCCGTGAGGGGGATGTTGGGTAGTCAAATTGATTGTTGAATTTTTCCCCGCGACTTTGTCGTTCTCGCCTTCACCTTTCTGCCGCCAAAGCAAGAGCACTCGCGCGCGATAT
The DNA here is from genome assembly GCA_022496165.2 of Catalaphyllia jardinei. NCBI lineage: Eukaryota > Metazoa > Cnidaria > Anthozoa > Scleractinia > Caryophylliidae > Catalaphyllia > Catalaphyllia jardinei. Next base: position 28,780,819 of record CM042752.1, on the reverse strand, counting down.
CCTGTCAGCTAAACTGGCAAGCTGAAGATCTAAGATTAATTAAAGTATAGCAATTTTGTACAGTTCAAAAATCTTGTGCAACGGTTCAAAGCCCATGGTTACTTCCCTCACAATTAAAAGATCTAGAATTTTAGGCCTTTTTTAAAAAAATAATCAACAGAGCTTAAAGTTTTGAGATATAATAAGTGTGTGCTTTTATTGCTTGCATTCTGCAGTACGAACCATGTTTCTTTTTTTCAAAATCAATTGAAATTGTTAGATTACAAATTTAATTTAAGTGCCGTTGTATGTTGACATCAGTTGTGATTCCCTCGACTTGCACGCCCCAAGTTTGATCTGCCAATCAGTGTGTGCAAAAACACCGATATTTACCGGTGGTGTGTAAAATATTTTGACAAATTTTGGTATTCCTTGAGAGACTTTGGAAACTTTATCTTTTCCTTGTTGGCTGCCCAAATCGTCTGTGTTGTACATGGTAGAAGTCAAGCGATAAAATAGCATTCTGTGTCGGCCAAAATATGGGTGTCGGTGTGTTTTTCACCCTTGTTGATTTTAACCAATCAGGGGGCGTATTATAACTGGAATAATTCCACTATTATGTCACTGTTTTGTGTTCATGCCCACGGCACCAGTCAAGATTACTTCAGTTATTTTCTCTGGTGCTTTCAAGCGTTCTGGTGGATATTAGGCTTTTTCAAAACTAAAATGTTGTAGCTGAAAATAATCCTTTTCAGAAAAATTTGGAATCAAGAAGCCATTTAAGGTACGTCTGGTGCTTTTAAGTTTCTGTGCTGTCTATTTGAGGTTTAAAAGTTTCAAATGTTGCACTGACTTTCTAGTTTAGTGGCGTACCAGTTCTTACACCTATAAAGTACACGCTCTAATGATCGCAGTCATTTCAACTGTTGAATACTTGATTGGACATTTTGCTTCGTTACTCACGGAAGTTTGTGATATTCTGAGCTTTATTTTAAGACATTTCCTGACAGAATCAGAGGTATCAGCTGCAAAATTAGTTCTTCTTTTTCCAGGTTAGGTTAGAAAACTGAGTTGTTTTGGTGTTATGTTAGTTGTTTTTTCGCTACCCGTTTGCACTTAACATGAAAATTCTCATTTGCTTGTAGGTTTGACAGCTCAATCTCATCTCGTAGCACGCTGATCAGCAACACTGCTCTGCCATGTACAGTATCAGATTTCTTACGACACTCAGTGTTTTTCTAGGATTTTGTATTTTGGTTGTTGAAATTCGACCGTCCTATTCCATGCCAATAGAAGGAGGTGAGAACATTTCATGACAGATCATGTGCTTGTGTTTTGTATGTTTATCACATACCTGCACTCTGATATAGCTTCTTTCCTAGGGCTAGCTATTTTTGAATTGTAACCAGTTTTAAGACAATTCATGACAAACATTTTCACAAAATTTGAAAAATCAACAAGTCATCTCTCGTCATTCTCTTTTTCCCAGACAAAAGTGACGGTAAAAGTTGTTTGCCTTAATTCGTTGGTTGTTTAACTAAATAACATCTGAACGCAATAATATGTGTCACATGATAGGTTTATGGAAAGTAAAAACAAGCGCTCGTGCGAGCACTGGCACTCACGATGTTCTTGGGTTTCGCTTGTGATTGCTTGCAAGTAAAAACCAGGCGTTACTTCCTCTTGTAATGCCAATCATATTTCAGACAGGTGACGTGAAGGGAAACGATCAACTATAAAGTGTATTGTCTTGACGCGTTGCCTTATTCTTCAAACAAACACCTCCAGTGACACAAGGCAGTCAGTATGGAGGACTAGCACTTAAAGCTGGCTTCTGAACGAGGTGTAGTGTTTTCCAGTCTCAAGTGTCTAGCAGAAATCGCGTTGTTTAATTCGCTTCTTTTGTTAATAGATTCAAGCTCCAAGATCACTGTAACACTATCGATTAGGCTGGACGTTATTTTAATGAGAGCAAGTTAAGCGTTAAGAGACTACATGTCTGAAAGTGTTTGATTTCTTCGCAGACAAAAATATTGACAAATATCAAGATATATTCGACCTGGTAGCCCGAAGGCTACGGAATTTGAGTCAAGTAAATAGTGGAGATAATAATCAAAACATTCGGAGATCATTTCTCCCTGTGACAAGGCTTGACAACATGATGAATAGAAGTTCAGTGGCACAAAATACAACCAATGTGAACAATGCGACAGGGTTGAGAGGCTCCACACAAAAGCATCAAATACACGATCAAAACAGTCGAAGATCATATGTTCCTACAGCGGTTAGTTATACGGGAAACGTATTGGCGGGAAACCCGCCAGCGGTAAACCAAATGGCGGGAAGATCACCGGGCGGAAATCAGATGGTAGGAAATTTTCCCGCCAGAAATCCATCGATTGGAAACCAACTGACCGGAAATTTTCCCGCGAGAAACCCAACGGTTAAAAACAAATTGACCGGAAATTTCCCGGTGGGAATCCGACAAGCAGCAATTTTACCAAACGTCACGAAGCCAGTTTCTAATTCTTTGACAAACAGGGAACAGTCTGGTGCGTCAATGTTCCCCACTTTATTAAATGACGGTCTTACCTCTCATGAAGACCGGAGTGGCTTGTATACCAATTTTTACAGGCAGCCATTGAATTACTATAGGAAAGATACAATTTATCGCCAAAATGTGCCGGTATCCAACCACTACAGTCAAGGAAATGTCAGTGTTTATGGAACCATTGCGTCTTCATCGGCCGCGGCTAGAAGGGCAGGATTCATCCCACCTTACCAATATACTCAAAGCTATCAAAATTATCAGCAGTCGTCGGTTCACAGGGTACCTAACTACCAAGGGTATTCTAGCTATTCAGGATACCCAAGCAATCAGCAGCAACAGTGGAGACGTGGCTACTCGGCAGGACCTGGTTACCAAGTCAGTTATCCGGGAATCTCGCAACAATATAAAGATCCTCGTGAGCGAGTTCCAATACTTCTAGATAAGAAATGGTCCGTGCCAGTGACAATAAAAGAAAGTGAAAATCACATTAACAATAAACATGACGACACATCATTGCCAATGTTATCAACTATACAAAGGAAACTCCCAGAGAAACCTGACAAAAAAAGCAAATCTCCCAGGATCCAGTCCCTTCCTGCCGATAGTATTCGGAACTCCGGCTCGGGGTCGGGACTTGACGATTCTGACGAAATGTCGGATGATTCTGACAACACGAATACTAACGCTGACATTCAAGAATCAAAGGAATTCAGTGGCAGTGGAAATGGTGACAAGGATGAAGATTTAAATGGCGATACTTCTAATGTGGCCTTCATGTTAGCTGGCACGCACAATGACCGCATTAAGCCTCCCTCGCTTCCAGTGCCCGGACTACCGATGAACTTGACTAGGAAACAAGCTCTTGATATTTATAAATCAGCTTTGTACTTCGCTGGTTTATTACGGGAAGGTAAGTGGTGCATGAGTACACGGCACGATGACACCAAGCAACTCGGTTTGCGTGCAAAATGCGAAAGTTCATGAAATCAAGTTAGGCTAACAGTGTTTTCGAGGGCATCTTGCACCGTTTACAAAGTTCCCTAGAATTAGCCAAATGCCTAGGAACAAAGAAGATGCAGTTTAAGCAGAAAGAATGAAAACAGGGGTTTAATGAGATCCAGGTCACCTCTGTTTTATGTCCGCAAATTACCTTAACAACAAAAAGAATCTGTCAAGGAAGAGCGAAAAACTCGAGGAAAGATATAAATTCATAGACTCATTTTTCGAAGAAGGCATTAATCGTTCTTACAGAGGGGTTTGTTGGTCTTGTCGCCGTTACGCCTTGACTACTGACAGGAAATGCCTACGAAGAAGCAATATTCAGTACAGTGACCGAACAGAAATTAAAGAAGAGAACTCCAACAGACTAATCCCGAAGACAGACGCATTACTGAAAACTCATCAAAGAAACTATGTACTAGTCATTCATGGAATGGCGAACAGTTACGCCAACAGAGCGATACAACAACGACAAGGACACTTCCCTTACATGACACATTAGCCGCCACGACTGGAAAAACTTCACTATGACAGAGGATGACGTTACAGTCTACTTCAGAGTAAACTGCTCGCAACGTAACTAACGAAAGTCTTCCCTTCTTTTCATGGACTAGTTTATGTGCTGACCAGAATTAAAGTCTCACTGATCCAGTGGACAAATAAAGTTACAAAACTTGAGTTATGACGTTTGATACCTTTACTGTTGATCTTAAAAAGTGTTGCCATGACAACTGCCTAATATTAATCTGATATTTTTAAACCTTAGTGAAACAAAGGAACAATGGTGTTGATTGTTATTCGCTGTTTCGAACGTGTCGGGTCTAATATTGAACTTCTATGCTTCTATTCTGCCAGATAACTTAAACTATGACAAAGCAGGGTCAGGTGATGACGTCATAGATGACGAGGATAGAGATGATACTAAAATCGATGACGAAGATGACGATGATGATGCTAACGACGACAATGACGTAACTATCACTGATAATGACGTCAAAGAAGCTCTAGCTGCGTCAAGTGGAGAGCTACCCGCAAGCGGTCAACCAATCAGTGACGCAGAAGCTTCTGGTAGCCAATCAGAAGGGCCTGTCACCCAGACCCAGTCACATAGCAAAGACAACGATACTATTGTAAAAGGCAAAAGTGAGGATCAGAAGACAGCAAGCGATTTGCAGAAGTTCGTCAGCGAGGCGCAAAAGGAAGCCGTCCAGGCTTCACCTCCAGGCAATTCGGCCCAGAAAGGCGAGGAAGACGCTCCTAAAGAAGAAGAGGCTGGTGAAGAACAAAGCAAGCCTGAACAGGTGGAAAATGTTGGAGACATCAACGCTGAGACTCCACCTCCACCAGACAACGACAAACAAGCTACTGATTCTACAGTGCAAGACGATGATACACCACCACCCGATGAAACCCAACAGATGAAAGAAGCTCAAACAAAATACGCTGAAGACCAACAAGAGGAAAAAGCTTTATCGTATCTAGCAAATGGTAAGAAGTTGTTCCATAATCATATCGTGAGTTTTTCTTCAATGTTTTTTCAGTCAATGTCATTATCGCCTCTGGCCAATGCAAACAAAACAAGCAAAAATGGCACACTGATTAAAACAATCAAACCTGCAATAAGAACATGGAATGAGTAAATTAAAGTTAAAAAAAATATTTAACTAAATATTAATTTAAGCTAGATAGTACTAAATTTTCTACAATACTGTTTTTAGTTCGTCAAAGCGGAGTTTACTCATCGCCGTCCCAAAGGACTGTCATATGCAAAGACACGACCCAGAAAATCTCCTGCCCGCCCCAGCAGAGGATAAGAATTTTAAACGCTGATTATGGTGACACGGGTGGTGTGGGATGCCTGAAAGCAGCCAATCCGATGCCGTCTGGAATGTGTCGAACGCCTGGAGCGTATGAGACAGTGAAGAGACAGTGTGATGGCTTGGAAGACTGTGATTTGTTCGCTAGTAATGGTGTGTTTGGGGGCGCGTGCCCCGACGCAAACAAATACCTGGATGTGAATTATGACTGCGTAAATAATCCGGGTAAGTTGATGGAAGTCTATTCCCCCCCCCCCTCCTGGGGGTACTGCCTAGTAACAGGTCAATTGCCGGTTTTCACATGACGTCACTAAAACTGAAACTACAAAACTATTAATCATCCTGAGATTTAACTTTCATGATGTATACGAGCAGTTCAAAGCTACTATTCATACAGATTTTCGCTCCGAATGGGTTCTTAGTTTTGAGATAGACTACGCCTAATTTTCTAAGCTTTTGCGTGGCCCTGCATTTACATGACCGGCAAAAGAGCTGTCATGTTGGTTTAAATAGTGACTTATTTCGGGGTATTTGGCCATCTTAACAGCTTTTGTATTAGGAGAAATATTACTTTAATTTTTTTTGAGTTCCTCGAGAGATAAATTCACGCATTTGCAGCAAAACGCATTGACAGATGTTTCTGTTGGTTTCCGGCCGCAATGTTGGTGCCCAGTTCAATATGCTTTATAAGGTAGATGAAGTAGCAGAAACTGACTAAGTTGGGAGTTACTGAGTTACATTTGCCAAAAGTTACATTTGCCAAAGATTTAGTCTATAATAGCCCTTTTCATGGTTAACTTTGCTCATTTGTATTACAATAAAATCTAGCATGCATGCGAGGCAATTTCTGGTTATTTTATAGTTTTAGCCCTTAACTGCCTCGCACCCTCGTTTAATTACATTGTATTGCAAATGAGAAGAATTTAACGTGAAAAGGGCCATTGGCCACGGAATAGACTAAGATAACAGTAACGGGGCAGGGGTTTTGAGAGGTCAGTGGTACATAGCCAGCACAATTTGACCCAAGTGTCCTCCCCCCAGGCTATTCCTGTCTCTAGAGCCCTCCTTGCTCAGTGCGGACTGACAAAGCGAGTAGCTCTGAGACAATAAAGATTGGAGGCAAAGTAAGGTTGCTGAAGGTGTGAGATGTGGACGTTTGATGGGGCCCAAGCAATAACGTAAAATAGGGATTTTAAAAGGTTATAATTGTACATTTATTCCCGTAATATGGGGCTTGTACAGTCCCAAACTGGAAGTGATGGCTCCGGAGATATTTCAGGTTATAACCCAGGCATGGGCTCAAATTCTTGACCTCGATGTACTATCGAATAGAAAATTAATGCCACGCCTCCCTTAGGTAATGGAGCAACTCAGTAATGAGGTTCTAGCAAGAAATCTAATGGGGCAAGATAGATCGAACCGGTACAATTCCTCATCTGGGCAAGTGAAGCTCATTTAATTTCTCTGCGTCCAAATTAGATTTGAATCTTACTCGAACCGCATGCAAAAAACTTAAATTTGCCATATGCAACTCTATAATTGAAACCTTTCACAAGTAATACAAATCGCCGCTTATAGGAGGTATGATTCAGCTCAATTTAACAAATCTGAAAAGTTTGGACACCGAGAAAAGATTTTTTTGCAGGTTTGAATGCAACTTTAATTAGATGTAGGAGTATAGTCCCTGAGACCGCGCCCTCGTTTAAAAGTACTGCCAGAGTACTCTCGCGCCATTTTTGCGCTTAAAATATCTCCTTGAGTCCCTCCCTGTTTCTAAATAAAGTCATTTGAAAAGTCTGTTATGACATGATTTCCAACAACCAATCACAATCGAGATAAGTCATTGACTACCTGCAAAATACACTTTTGTCAAACACTTAAGCTCGCGTAAAAACAAGTTGCTGAAGTTTGGAGATTCGATCCTAGGGTGTTTCGAACAAACGACATGAGGAGTTTATTTATCGACGTTTTTGCATTCTTTGTTTCTTTTGGTTTTTTAAACGTTATTTACGCAGGTATTTCAAAAGTCATGTTACAAAATTCATCTGGCCACTGCTTTTGCTAAAATATCAACGGGAGTCCGGACAAGTTGATTATTTCTCGTATTCTTTTTCAATTTCGTAGCTCCTTCGTTTCATTGGTACGATCTTTGGAAATATCATTCTAAACCTCAACACGAACAAGGTTTTCAATCACACGTTTCATTACATAATGCCGCATTTGTGATTTTTGTGATTTACACCAATGCGTCTAACATTTTTGGAAACTTTATGTTAATGTTAATAGCGCACAAAAAGTTTGAATCTCCACCTTCTCCATCTCAACAAGTAGAGAAATCTTCTCCTGGCCTTCAACCTATTATTCAATTGCCACAGTTCATCTTTCAAGGTGTCTTGCTTTTGTCTGCGTGATTTTGTAAGTTTTTTCAGTAAAATCAGCCATCATTTGAAGCTCATTTAATCACGGAATGTTTCTTCGTTTCGTTTTAGTACCGTACCCAGCCGTTCCCGCTCCAGGATATAATCAAGGTAAGAGACAAGTTGCTTGTTCGTAAGGGCTAAATTGATCATTCATTATTTCTAATTCTAACTAAAATCGTTAATAAAAAGTATCTCTTCTTGGTGGCTTGACCATATGCACTCTACAGGTTAATCCAACACAAAATCTGAAACTTCATGACCACGAAGAGACAAGAAATGAAACGAAATGTAGATTAACGAATTTATCGTTGCTCGGGAGCAAAAACTCTGACTGCTTGGCAGCTTCAAAGACAATTCTATCTTTTATTCCCGCATACTGGCTTCCGAAACTGTTTACCTCAAACTGTGACCTGCGAGAAGAAGACAACCTCAATTGACATCTGGTGGCCATAATGTTTCGATTGCATTATCTTTTGACAATTGGTGTTTTTTGAACTCTCGTAATTGTTGTAAACTTAGATGTTTTCTCGATTGCAAGTGAGTAGTGTTCTTTTTTTGGCTGGGTTTTGAATAAGACAAGAGACAACGATTTGAATTCAGGCGTGGTCGTTATACCTGAAAATAGATATCCTCCTTATTCATTTGCTTTAATCTCCATTGCACGCCTGTTTTGATTATTTTAGACTCGTAGCAAGGTTTCTTTTTTCACTGAAAACCAAGTTCTTAGTGCTTATATGGCTTTTATATCTATCAACATAAAACAGTTTAACAAATAGTGCTAAGAATTTTGATTTAGGTCACAATCTATAGCCGATATGGCTTTTCGTAATGCGGTTTAGCCTGTCATTAACACTGGTATACGATCGGAAAACGCTTCACGTTTTCATCAAGAACGCTTACATTTGAAATCAGAGCATTGACCTATCCGAATAGACGGCGAAAACGCAGCGGAACATTCAAAAGCGTGTCGGTGTGGACGGTTGGCAAAAAAAGCCCCAGATTTTTTTATGGCACGTTTCCACCTTTACTTTACCTATATATCCTTTATTGCATTAACAGCTAGTTACCAGTCCTCCTCGCAGTATGTGAATCCTCCACCTCCGCCAGTCTCTTATGCCCCAGCTCCCTATCAAGGTGAGTGCTACAATTCAAACGTCTCGGCTGAATCACTACAAGCGCATGCGCAATTGACCAATCAGAAGCCAAAATGTTCAACGAGCGCAAAGTGTGGGAACGCGCTAGGACACTCTTGGTTTTTTAGTTATGGCTTTACATAGTAATTGCAATGTCTTATTTTGGCACGGTTTCTCTGATATTTTTAGCTCCACCTCCTGCGGCATATGCTCCTGCAATGGGACTCCCGAATCTTTTGCCGCCAAGCCCATATGTAGCACCGGACCCATGTAATCCGTGCAACACGTGCGCCCAGTGCTCGTTACCAGTCTGCAGCCCGTGTATTCAGACATGTCACGCTTTGACATGTCCTCCACGCATCCCAGCTAAATTACAGCCTTTATGGCAACAATGGAATGAAAGAACAGCAGGTAATCAAGAACCCCTTTGTACTGAACTCCCAATATCAATTTTTCTGCACATTCATAAGCTGTTGTGCAAAAATAATAAGCGATATTTGCACAGTTCAGCCTAGCGACTAAACGGCATAATAAGTTATGTCGTAATGTGAACATCGGCATAAAAATCGATTAGATTAAGGAAAAGATCAGTTTTTTCCCTTATGTTAGTCTGTTATGTTGCTATCATGTCGTTATGTTAGGAGTATTATAAACGACATAAGCATCTACGTGACTTGCTTTTGGATTTCAAAGATGTGCTAATAGCGATTAGAAGACATATCTTTGTCTTGGAAAAATACTTAGCCATTGTACTACTGCACCTAACCAGTATCAACTGTTTTTAATACCACATCTACGTAGTTCTCACATTTTTACCAAGGTAACATATACCATCATTTCATTTCAACATGTACACCTATATCTTTAGACAGTTAACTTTATACTCACGGTTCAATAAATTTTGTTTGACGAACTATTTATTTATTTTTATTTATTTATTTATTTATTTACTTATTCCAACAATTAATCAACTGCTGAAATAACAAGCTATTCATATCACTATAAAAATATTTATTTATTTAGCATTATTTTTTAGCATTATTTTATTAAAATTCAAATTCAACAGATTTTTAAATTTACACAACCCGCATATAGCATCGCTAATCGAGGCGGGCTGTGTAACTTACAACCATTGGAAAAATTATTCAAACCTCAAGTAACTCTACCTGCCTTGTATTCTAGACCTGAGCCGAATGGAAATGGCAGCCCTCATCATTTCTCCTCTGCCAAAACTTGCCGCTCCCACAAAAGCACCGGAAACAAGCGAGGCGTCAGGTGCAGCTGAGGGGTCTGAATCCGGGTCAGGTGACGAAACCACTGACGAGGATGCTTTGTACGAGGCTAGCAAGAGGTCTGGAATCCAACGAGTAAAATCACAGCCAAAATCGAAAAAGACTACCTTGACTGCGCATAGAAAAGCCCATAATAAGGAGGAGACCGAGCAAGGGTTTCTAAGAAACAGTGATGTAATGGTGTCTTCAGGAGATGCAAGCAGCGGCTCATCAACATGAAGTGTGGAAATAGAAATAATCTTAGTGCTCCTTTGAATAAGACCATATCCCAGAGTACACCCGAAATGTTCGGTGCCTCAGAAACCTTTGACGCATAGTGAAGTTATGAAACGTTGTAACGCGTTTTGACATTAGGGAACTTATTTTGTTAACTCGGTTAAAAAAAACCGGGCAAACGAAAGTCGCAAGGAGACTTCATTGTAAGAGTTCGCCACTTTGCGAACGACTGAGATGTTCGTTTATTTAGTCGATACGGGCGAACAGACGTAAAAAAGTAGAAAAATGCAAAGTAATGTTGTTTGAAAATAATAGAAAACAAATCTAGCGTTTTCCATTCACGGGGAACTTCAAAATAACTAACTAGCTCACAAACTTGGCATTTACATGGAAATGTGATTATCAGCATTTGCAAAAATTCAACCCTTTAGACTCCGCGCAAAATAATTTGGACCGTCGAGTAACGCCCCTTCTGTTGTTGGGTGACAGCTAAAACAATGTCTGCAAAGTGCAATGCCTCTTGCAGAAATCCCCAAAATTCAAAGATATAAACAGCGTTATGATGTACAAAGTTGTATTTTTTGTATTTGAAAACGGGGAGTAAGACGTAAAATTAAAGACTGGGATCTACTAAGCTGCATTAGTTAAATATTACTGAATGAGAAAGACTGCTGACGTGACTGTGAATATATTTTCATTCATATGTGACATTATTGTAAATACGATTATCAAGACGTTGGTTGGAAAACTTTATTTTTAATAATAAACAACTGAAAACATTTTAGCTTGCGCAGAGCACTAACCTCTTCTCGTAACTTTCCTTCATGCCCTGAAGTAGTCTCCTTCGCAGCC
>CM042752.1:28748952-28750718 GCA_022496165.2 Catalaphyllia jardinei | reverse complement strand
CCATGCCCTCCTCCCTGCCCTCCACCATGCCCTCCTCCCTGCCCTCCACCATGCCCTCCAACTTGCGTCCCCCCCTGCAGTGCCTGCTGCAAGAAGGCCAAGGTAGGGAAGGATGCGGAAAAGAAGGAAAAGAAGAATGATGAACAAAAGGACAACAAAGAGTAGATACGAAGACTGAACGACGACTGCTTATTCAACGTTGCGACGACGATGTTCAAGACGGGTTGCGGATGAACGCCCGGTGTTCAATTTAACGAATTCTGGGGCAATGTAACTTTGTTGAAAACATGTTTGTAAGCTTTAGTTAGAAAACTAACTGTTGTCAGTTGCAAAAGAGTTCGAATTCAGGATAAATGTCTTTGTAAATAAGGATTACTTCACTGCGATGAAATGGAACTTGACTTCAAGTATCAGATGGGATTCGAGCTCTTGTGATCGGTTTGTTTTCAGATCGGCTAAGAAACTTAGAGCTTAGTATTATATACAACTTATGTGATTTCAATTAAATTGTGTTCAAACATACCTTATTGTGATCTGTTTTCATTATTTTTTTGGTTAGGCATCACTTAGGTGAATTGGTCATCAAAACAATTATTTTAGTCTGATATGGCAGTCTGTGAAAACGCTGGAAATACTTCGGAATGCGTGCGACGCATTGACTTGGTGCATGGTCTCTTGACACTAATATGTACAGTTTGTCCTTGTTCCCAAATCGTACCCATATAAACCATCGCATGATTTCAGGCCAGTCTAACTTAATACTTATTTCTAATAATAACTTTTTGTTACTGTTTAGTGGCATATATATCGACCGAGTTTGATTGAGCCATAATTCGTGTTTTAGCGAGACGTTATTAAGAAAAAAAAACACTTGGCTGTTTATCAATGAGTAAATGAGTAAATATCTACTGAAATTAAAAGTGTTTGCGACGCTGATGTTTCAAGCGTTAACTAGAACTAACTTTCGACGAAGTGAATGCTCGAAGCGCTTGCTTCGCAACCTCGCTACGGTGGTAAAATTACCTTCAACACCTTTCCGTTGATAAACAGCTTAGTGTTTTACTTGCCCGTCGACGTAACAGAACAATAGAGACCTTTAGCATCAGGCAAACTACAAACCGCAAACCCCAAACCCTAGTTAAGCGTTTGCGGTTTCGCGTTGCCAAGATTTCAAACTTTAGCAAGGCGTTCAGTTCAGTTCAGTTCAGTTCATTTTTATTTAGCCAAAATATAATACAATACAAAGATATATAAGGGAATTGTAATGTTCCAAGGGAGCCCAGAAGAAACCAGAAGGCTTTATGAATCCTGGGCTCCCCAGTCTCAAAGAAATCGAAATCAGCAAAATAAAATGAAATTCGCGGAGTGATACATTAAAAATAGGAACTAAACTGAGACTGAGTTAAGTTCTGAATTCAGTAACAAGACAGAAAAAAAATAACTCTGGATTGGAACAGAATACTTTCCTTTGTTGAATAGGGCAGACAGGAATATAAAATTGATTTGAACTACGCGTTCATGATCATTTGTTTAGGGCCGCCATGTTATTTTCATAAGTCGAAGTGTATCACTTTAGCCGCCCAAAAATCAGCAATAATTCATTGATTCGAGATCAAAAATCCAACAAACACTTCACAAACAGATATAAAAAGCTAGTTCATACCTTTAAACGCGAGGCTGTAAAATGTTTGTGGCAAAAAACCTTGCCGTAAATCACTTACCGCTGGAAGCCCTTCCCGCGGTTCAAACGTGAACTGCAAACTGCA
>CM042752.1:28718952-28746452 GCA_022496165.2 Catalaphyllia jardinei | reverse complement strand
TGAGCTACATCACAAAGCGCGCGCTTTGCTTTAGTTATTGAGTATACGTCAACAGCATACACCCATGGGCAAATAGTAGACGCTGAATTAACCAATCAGAGCGCGCGCTTTGCTTTAGTTATGTTATAAATTTTAATGGTCTGTTGTCTGCTTCCCACCACCTGAATTTCCGGGAAGTGGAAAGGAGAAACCTTCGTTTCAAAGTCAGGCATGAAACGCCTGTTTGCCATAGAAGTATGACTTACACTGAGCTGATGTTCTAAACTGATATCCCTTATTGTCTACAATTCGTCAAAAGTGAGGTAACCCAAACACTAATTTTATTATTCGCCTTAATGGTACAACTTTGTTGCTCTGTTTGATTCAGCTGAAATGATATGGTAAGTAGGCATCATCTCGCTCAAAATGAGCTTCCTTCGTGTCATAAACAAACGTCTTTCCATTATATTTACAGCAGGTAAAAGGAAATGAAGACTGAGCTTCTCACTCTCCCCTGGGTGACCGCTCCGCAGAATGTTGCACCATAGTAGTGTAAATGACTTATCATATCATGGGTTGCGTTACTGGTTCGCCCATCTAACTTTCAGCGTTACGCTTCTTCTTGTCACAGCATTCGGGTTTACAAGATGGTGCGCACGATCGAGCACATGGTGCTGGACAAATTTGCTGTGGAGGAGACATCATCATCATTGGATTAGGGGGTGGCATCATCATTGGAGAAGGTTGCATTATCACCGGCGGAGGTGGCCCTTGACAACAGGTAGGAGCACAGGACGGTTGGCATGGATTCATAGGTGGCATCGGAGGCATTAGAGGCATTGGGGGCATAGGAGGTGGAAGTGGCGGGAGAGGTTGCGGATTACAGCACTTTGGTGTGCAGGCTGGATAACAAGCTTTGGGACATGTGGCAGGACAAGGTGGTGGTGGCTGAACCGGAAGTGGAGGGGGCATCACCGGTGGAGGAGCAGGCATAACCATCGGCGGAGGAGGAGGTGGAGAGCAGCAACCAGCTTGCTGACATTGAGCAGGACACGGTATGGTCTGAACTGGAGACACTTGTGGCATTCCTCCACCTGGTTGGATAGTTGTTGTCCAGTGCAAGCAAACAGGAGGGCAAGGTGGTGGTGGAGGTGCGGCCATTCCGGGGAGTCCCGGGGCTCCAGGAGGTCCCATTGGTCCCATTGGTCCCATAGGTCCCATAAAACCGGGTGTTCCGCGACATCCCGGAGTACCGGGAGGTCCCATGCACCCAGGAGTGCCAGGAGGACCGGGAATTGGTGGGGGTGGTGGTGGTGGAGGGGGAGCACAACATGATGGCTGACACAGAGGAGCGCAGGAGGGAGCACAGCTTACACCACATGGACTCCCTGGGAAAAAGAAAAAAATCAAATTACAGAACATTCTCTTGTTGCTTTCAGTTGTATTTAGTTGTACCTAGCTGTATATTATTAATTCGTGTAGACATGACCCACCCAGATCAGCAAAGCTACCGGCAGGCAAGTTAGAATTTGTAATTCTAATTTAAAAACGTACATAGGTATGTACAACTCGATTAGAAAGAGATAGATTGGAAAAAAGGAAGTTTATTGAAGTAAATCCACAGATTTCTGGGCTCTAGGTTAGTTGTGAAGATATGAACATGAATCATCAGCATATAGTTATTTTCACTGCCTTTCCAATCCTACATTTAAACATGATCAGTGAACGCATACCTACGTTTGAAAATAGATTAATACTAATTAAAAAAATAGAAAACATGTCCCATGTTTCGATCGAGTTTTAGATACACGAGTTGAAGTTTGGGAGAAGAAGAAATGTTGTGGGAACACAGGCGAGTGTTCCACAGGCGAGTGTTCCACAGGCGAGTGTTTCACAGGCGAGTGTTCCACAGGCGAGTGTTCCACAGGCGAGTGCTCCACAGGCGAGTGTTCCACAGGCGAGTGTTCCAGAGCTTTTTCGAGTTTTCCCAAACTGTCACCAGTGTTTCTATATAGAAACACGAAGAACATGTTTGCTGTTTATTTTAGAAAAAAACGCGACGCAACAAGGAAAACAACTTGTTTACTTTGATTATCAAAATACAAATTCTCTTTGCTCCCGCCATTATTATGTCAACATTTCGTGCTAGTTCCGTGTTTCTATTTAAACAATAGAGTGTTTCTGTCCAGGAACTATCGGCTGATAGTTGCCCCGTGCAAATTTGATGTTCTTAAAACAAATATTTGCCCGAGAAGCGAACATCAAATTTCGAAGGGGCAAATATCAGACCGATAGTTCCGAGACATAAACACTCTATTGTCTTTATTGTTCACAACTAAATTTTCCCGTAGCGGCATGCTTCAAAACTGAAAACGGCAAGAATTTATTTATCAAAATTTCCAACCGCTATGGAGCGCTTAGGTGTTTAGTATTTTCTGTTGTATCCTCTTCAGATAATATTACATCTATACATCATAAACAATTATATATGTTAACTGTTGACTTCTAAAGAAGAAACCTTGTAAAGAGGGAACCTCCGTAGTTTGCCGCAGTTTTCAGGCTATAAAAAATACTTCTCTTGACCTCTTCTAACTCAAATCGACATGGGACGATAAATTCTTTTCAACTTATCTAAAAAACTGTAGGAGAAAGCTGCCTTTGATGAGCCACTTCCGCTAAGCGGGCACTATCGTCTGACAGTCGCCCTAGGGCATTCTATTGACAGATAGTGCCCGCGCGAGATCGTACCACGTTATCAATTTTGACCAATGACAACAAAGGAAAATTTAGTGGTGAACTATAACGAGTTATAGAAACACGATAACATCTCGTAGTTTCTCTGGGCTGTTTTCTAAGCAAACCTTTCCAGCAGTCCCTTTCACTGCGTACGAACAATAGCTCCAGAGCGAGGTTGAGATGATTATTTTCATACATCTCTCGTGTCTTTGTCCACCCTGACCTCGACTCGGCGCCACTGTTTGTTGGAATGCGGGTAAGGCCCATTTGACATAGTTTTAGGAAACACTGAAATGCACCAATTGAGGGCTGTCGCAAAGAGTTCTGTACGTTTAGTTCTGATTTGTATATTCATTACAGCTCACACTGAAAATTGGTATGG
Organism: Catalaphyllia jardinei; assembly: GCA_022496165.2. Classification (NCBI taxonomy): domain Eukaryota; kingdom Metazoa; phylum Cnidaria; class Anthozoa; order Scleractinia; family Caryophylliidae; genus Catalaphyllia; species Catalaphyllia jardinei. The sequence goes on along the minus strand of CM042752.1, from coordinate 28,743,355 downwards.
ATTCCAAGAATTAATCTGAATTGGTGACGAAAGAGCCGTCTCCAGGTAAGCGAAACTCTTGTTTCAAGCCAATTCACAATAAGATAACTTTACATGTGAATCTCGTTTTACAACTCCCTTCAATTTAGCTTCATTGCAATGTCGATACTTACTCTTTGCTCTCAATTCAGCCAGCTTCGTTTGAACTAAAAGGTAAAAGAGAACAATACGTTATTTCCGAACCCAGAGACAGATTCAGTAGGATACCCTTCCATAGCTAGTTACTTTGATTAAATCGGTTATGAAACATTTTTTCTTAATGTTACTAGAACAGTTTCCACGCATTATTTTCAGCTCTAGGCAGCCATGAGTAGGTTATTGTTGAGACAGCAAAGTAAGAATACCTCTTGTTGCTTAGCAACACCAGTGGCAAGAACGCGTGCCCATTTAATGATTTTGGTATTAATTGGTACTTGTTCCTCCGAACCAGCGTGACAATTTGGTGACAAATTGAAACTGTTTGGTTGCCAAAGGCCATTTTCATGATACGATACAATAGAAAACCGAGCTGCATGACAGGTTTTTCGATAGATATAAAACAGGAAAATGTTCTTCCCCAATAAGGCTTGGTTCAGTTATTTTGAAATTAAAGTAGTCTCAATGCTTTTCATTTTCATTCGCCCAGTGACAGGTTACTTTTCACTGGTGACTAATGACATCGATCAACCAGAGAATTTTTTACACGCCTAAGTTAGTGGCTATTACTGGCTGAAAAACCAAGCAGAGCTATTTAAAAAAATTGAATGTTTCTTTTCAATAGAAATTGAACTATTTCGAAAAGTGATGATTTAGCTGAGAAAAAAAAACCTCCAAAAAAGCAGAGCGGTGAGGTGTTAAATTGATAAATGCTTTGAATTTTGAATGTTCTGTCAGTTTTGCCAATTAGCTGATTTTCCTTCAGTGACAAAGTTAGAGCAAGTTCCGCTATGTTGTTACACGGTAGAAAAAGGGTTAGATGACATGAATGAGTTGTTATCAAACTTCATTAGTCAAATTTACAAAACAGAATTACAGCAGTCGTAAGGGATCCCTCACTACTCACCAACAGAGCTCTCTACTCCAAATGCTACAATTAAGACAACCGCTATTATCAGAATTCGAGGCTTCATTTTCGACGATCAATGATACCTGATGAACAAAAAAGATATTTGCAGTCTAAGAGATAAACGTAGTCTGGCAAAAAAAACCCCAAAATATTACTTAGTTCTCGTCCTAACGGAAAATCTTTAATCCTGACCATCAGGACTCACTCTTTGAGTAATATGGACCATGTGAAGCGAACCGTAATGCGAGAAAAAAATATATGAAGGAACAGCCTTTTTCATGGTAGCCATTGATTTCATGACATTTATTTATAATTATCTTTCTCTGATGAAAATCACCTGAGTTTTTAAGATACTTTAAATTAAATTCCTCTTGTTTGTTAATATATTTCTCATTTAAAACTGATGTGTTGTCAAACGAAATACTTGAAAGGAAATAGCAGTTTTTCTTACCTGGAAGCGTCCGTACTGAGCTTTCTCCAGCAGACCAGCGCTGATCGTTTGTTTCACAAAGTAAAGCTACCAGTTGTTTCTCGCAGTACCTATTTATTTATTAAACAACACCTCAGCTCACAAATGGCGTGGAATTCCAATTTTGTCGCATAATCATGACAACGTGTGAAAACGTTACGGGAACTTGTAAGTGAGGTTGAATCAGCCAAAAAAATAACGCTCTTCATGTAAGATTGGTTTTGTTCAAGACAATTATTTTGGAAACTTACTGCTCGCTTCGATTGATGGTCAAGGATCTTTAAAAAGTGATAAATATTTAACATGTCGTGTTTTAAACAAATCGGTGACTTCTCCACTGAGTTTTGAATCTCGACCACAAGCAAGACAATCAACAAATGTACAGGTACTGCTAAATTATCGCCATTGATTGGACAGAAAAATTTACGGCTCTGGAAGTCGCCACCAGTAAAAAGAATTGAAGTTAATATTTGTATTTCTACGTTTGTAACGAGGTAGAGAAACGGTAAAGTTTGTTTCATATGCTTGTAGGATCAATAACGCAAGTGGCCTTTTTTATCCCGCTGTTTTGACTGAGGTTTTACAAGCTAAGCAATCATAATTGGTCACAGTTTGATTTTTAAATTTTTAAATAATAAAAAAATATAAATCTCATTTATGGTTGGCCATGGCAGGTACGATGGCGGTAAGTTTTACTTTGATGGCTCAAAACTACTACTATAGCCTGTTCCAGGCTCTCGGTCAGTCAGGACGATCGAAAAAGCGAGATCTACAAAAGCCATGATTAATCCAAAAAGAAGATACATGTATTTACTTACTCTGATAAATGGAGATGCTTTTTAGCCATTATCCACCTGGCTGCAAGACATCCAACAATTATTTTGGAAGAAACCCATTGATGATACCAACACATTTAAGCTGATGCTGTTTTTCCTCGATGATGGCTGTTCAAAGCACCTAATGACAGGATGGACTCTTACATCTCAACACTGGACCACACTACAAAAAGAAATCAAGAGAGCAAGACAAATAAATTTTATTAATAGCAGCTTGGACTCTGAAGCTAATATTTGATTCTATTATGATATCCATCATACCACTTGGTTATTTTTCTAAGGAGAATTCCGAAATACCCCAAAATCTATAAATTTTGAATCGTATAGATCCTATTTTTTGAGAGCAAAAATACCAATAATCTCTAAAGTTTGATTCATGTATATTAATTTTTTTATTTCTTTTCTTTGAATCAATAACAAGAGAGAAGGTTTTTCTTCCCATGTACTGATAACTTCTATAACCAACAATTTGCTTGACCCAGTTCCCTATGATTATGATACTGATATTCTGATACTGACATTTTGAACACATTTCTACGAGATCTGCCAAGGACAAGATTAATCCTAAAAGAAAAAATTTACTTACTCTGCTGAATGGAAATGCTTTTCACCCACTATCCACCTGACCGCAAGTCATCCAGCAATTATTCTAGAAGAAACCCACGAGAGATGCTGACACATTTAGGCTGATGCTGTTTTTCCTGAGTAATGGATGTTGAAAGCACCTGATAACAGAATGGATTCTTACATCTCAACACTGGACCACACTACAAAAAGGAATCATTAGAGAGCAAGACAAATAAACTTTTATTAATAGCAACTTAGACTTTAAAGCTTATATTTGGTTTTATTATGATGTCCATCATGCCAAAATGGAGCATTCAGAAACACCAATAATCTATAAATTTTGAAACATATAGATCTTATCTTTTTGAGAGCAGAAATACCTATAGATCATACTACTTAGAGAACGAAAAATGTTAAATATATTTTTTTTACAAACAGCTGACCCTACAAAGCCTTTTTACCCTTTTTCCAAAAGACATAAAAAGCCTCTCACCCCAAGAAACCTTTAAACTGGTTGCTTTTAGTTAATCTATTGACATTTCTTTATTTTACTTCATTTCATTTTACTTCTTTTAATCTGTTATTGAGCTGGAGAGTGCTCAGAGTTCAGAGTACAGAAGTCACTCCCTCAATTAACCATTAATATTGACATTTAATTTTTTTAATTATCGTTATACATATACATTCCCGCCCTCACATACACAGCATTTCCTTTTACCCGATGATTTTTTATCAGTGGAGTGGGAACCCTGTTCAGGGATTCCATATCCAACGCCTATAATGCCACAAAGGTTGCTAGTCTTAATACTGAGAAATAAATTAATAAAACGATTATTATTAATTTTTATTATGTTCTGTGTCTTAATATAGGTTCCTGCTCTTCTCATGTAAATCCTAGCTATTTGTGAACATGTGTATAACTATTTCTATTTATTTATTTACCTAATTTTAATATTGATGTATTTTTTATATTTTATTGTAAGTCATACAACCCGCCCCGATTAGCTTTGCTATATGCGGGTTGTATGAATTTATCAATTTGTTTAATGGAAATTATTTTAATAAATGGTGATGATGATGATGATGATGATGATGATGATAATGTTGCCCACAATGATGCAGAGGACTGACTAATGTCAACACTCAAATTTTGAACAATGATTAGCGATAAGACTAAAACTCGACAACTCCTTCTCATCCAGTAACCACACTCTTACAGGGCTTTGTTGCTGGTCTTCTGTCGTTTTTGAAAAATTAAGAAATCTAAGATAGCGTATCCAAGATTGTGGTTGTTCGGAGACGACAGTGTAATTACCACGTGATTTCAGAGTAATAATTTTACGTCCTTACCTGAAAAATCTTTCTGGACGTTTTATATGCTCGTTTGCAGCAGGAAGGAAATATTCAGCAGGATGCATAATCAGACATTCTGATTGCCAGCAGAATACTTGGTTTAGAACTATAATAACACCTAATTAATAACAGTTAGCACCTAGTTATGACTGTGCAAACGATTATAGCAGTTGCTAATCAAAGTTTACATAAAGCAAAAAAAAAGATATAAATTAATCAAACTAAACTGGGCTTTCCGGTAGCAGGGGAGAATTCTACCACTGAGTCACAAGTGCTTGTTCTTATCTAAACCTCCGAAAGTAAATCAAACAAATTGTTTGATAAGTGATTGCACACTATTTTTGTTTTAAGAAAACTGGCCATTGCACGATTGTTTATTTTGTTTGGCTTATATTGTAAGCTACACCGTGTGATCTATTCAAAGAAAAAATAAGAAATAGACCTTTGAAGATTTTAAGATACTATTGTTTAAGCGTATTGGATTAAAACTCCTACAGCTAGCTATATGAGGCATGCATTTAATGCTTAGGATCTTTTTAAGCATCCTTAACTTTGGTAGGTGAAAAATCTGTTTAAGTTGCATGCGTTCATGACGGTGAATATATGAACATCATTTTGAACCACAAGAGAAAGATTTAGACAAGACGAGAAATGAAGCCTGAATTTTTTTTCTCAGGTATCTATTTTGGAAACTGCCTAAGTAAACTACATGCCTGAAATGGCCAATCCCATCTGTGAGATGTACCTGCAGGGAATCATGGTAGTTGATTTAATTTGATGAGGACATTACCTTGATTCCCTGCAGGCGCTTTTTTTAGAGGAATTGGCCACTTGTTCTGTTATAAACTTGTTTAACTAAGCACTGGTGGTTCAGTGGTAGAATTCTCGCCTGCCACGCGGGAGGCTCGGGTTCGATTCCCGGCCAGTGCACGAACATTTTGCTTTCCTTTTTGATGCTACTGGCTTCTTTTCAAAACCAAACAAAGGGAAAGAAGTGCAATTGTAAGTAATTTCTGTTATTTTAAGCAGAAGAGGTTTAATTTTAATTACAAACATTGTAAAGCGCGGATTAAGCTCTGGAAATGAGCGCTAAATAAACTCAAGCACATTATAATAATATTATCATATAATTTAAAAACTTCCTTTTTGCAACATCCTAATATACTTTAAACTTGAGTATTATGGAGTCCGTGGGGCTGCCCTAGAATGGTTTAAAAATTATCTTGTCAACAGGAAACAATTTGTTCAATATAATGGCCATTGTTCTGCTACCCAGTGTGTTAATTGTGGAGCCCCACAGGGTTCCATCCTTGGACCCCTGTTGTTTTTGATTTATATTAATGATATTTGTGACGTCTCTAAAGAATTAGACTTTATTTTATTCGCGGAAGATACTAATACCTTCCTCAGTCATAAAAATCTCAATTCTCTGATCCAGAACGTGAATTTTGAATTGATTAAGTTAACTTCCTGGTTTCAAGTTAATAGGCTCTCAATTAATATTAAGAAAACTAAATATATGTTATTCAATCCAAGACAATAGAGGCAAACGCTTGATCATTTAACTTAAGCTCGGGAAAGTGAAACTGTTTTTCCTGGAGTCATTTTGGACGAACATCTCTCATGGAAATCGCACATTGCTTATCTAGCTTCTAAAGTTTACAGGTCCCTGGGTGTTATCTCCAAGTCAACCTTTTGCCTCTATTAATTTGCCTAACGCACACTTTATTTCTCCCTTGTCCATCCGTATTTGCAATATTGCATATGTGTCTGGGGGTCAACCTACCCTACTAATTTGAAACGTCTTGTATTGCTGCAAAAACGAGCTATGAGAATCATCAGTAAATCTTGTTACGACGCTCATACCGAACCAATATTTGAGAGCTGTTGTATTTTACCGCTGAGTGATATCAAGGGACCATGATCTAAGAGAACACATCCCCCCATACATGGAACTCTTCCCATGATAATCTTTTTCAATCTAATTTTAGCGCGTAGTCAAGCTGCGAGGCTATTTTAGGAAAGACACCTGATTGGCCAATTTAAATGACGTAATAACATTGAGGTTTAATTTTAACAGTTAATCAATTACGCAAAAAAACTTTTCGTCGGGATTTTCGAAGCGCATTTCGTAAGGTCAGAGGAAGAATAATTCTGTCTGGCGCTTTAAAAGAGCTTTCCAAAGAGATCTTTTTCTGTTTAGGCCGTTAAGTACTTTTCGAGAAACGGCTTTGGAGCGTGTTATGAATGCAATTCTTGTCAGCAGCTAGAGTGCCTAATACGAACCAGTCATGCAGAGAAATGACAAGCTAATTTCCGACGTAAAAATCACGATAAACACATAGAAGATAATTTTCCTGACCAGCAGTTTCAAAAGGCTTTCCAGATAGGTCTCTTTCAGGGGTCTCTAACGATCCAAACGATGTTTTAGTTCGTTCCAGAGAAGCACTTTTTTCGGCGCGGACATCCCTGAAACTCTGGTAAATATTACAAAGCAATTTCGAAAGTATATATGCAAACATTTGCACCGGGATTTTCAGACCGAAAGTTCTAACAAACGGGAAACAAGTATTGAGCTGTCCTGCGCTTTGAATAACCTTTCCAAAGAGATGTTTTTCAATTTAATCCGTTCAGTACTTTTCGAGAAATGACTTTCGTGCGTGGTTATTGGAATGCAATTCTAGTCAGCAGTAAATATTACACAGTAAATAAACATAGATTTGCTCCGTTTTTTTGAGTGAAAGTGCTAACAAACGCGAAACAAATATTTTAGCTGTCGTGTGCTTCAAAATACCTTTCGAAAGACATGCTTTTCGCTGCGATCCTTTCGGCACTTTCCGAGAAACGACTTTCCAGCAGGTTAGAAATTCGAGTCTTAACACTTTGTGTTAATCATTCATTATTCATGCTGGGGAATGACACGACTTCTATTTTACGGCTTCGAAGAAGCACGTATAATTTTCCTGCCCAGCTCTGAAAATGATTTCCAATGCTAACAGTGCGGCAGTTCAACTGAACAAACTGAAGCCAGTTTACGTCAACCCAGGATTAAAAAGGATAACCGAAGTATAATTTTTTCTTGTATACAAATGTTTTCACTGCTTTTTTTTGTACTTTTAGATTATTAAAACTCAAAACAGAAAGCCAAACAACATAAACAGAAAACCTCACAATAAAGTCACAAAATTTTCGCTTATCCTGGGTCAGCTTAATCGGGTTTGGAACAGCCCGGCCCTCGAGCTCCGCTTTTAGGCTTGGCTAAATCCATACTTAGGCGTATTGGATTAATCTCCTACAGCTACTACGTAAAAAATACAGTGTGAAATTCAGTAGCTGTGTGATATTGTGTGTAGCTCTTGCAGTTGACAATGATATCATACCAAAGATTTTGGGCATTTTTCTAACGTTTCTATTAAGCATGTATAAAAAGGATTGAGGGTAGCAAGTGTAACAAATATGAGGATAAAGAACCGGAATAAAAAACCATCTAAGGTTGATATGGCTTTCTCTTGTTTATTTACTGTCAAATTAAACGTGACTGTAAATCTTTACAATATTTGTTGCTCATAATTTATCCCTTTCCGCTAAGTTTTCAAGGACCATAGTTTATGGTTATCATATATCTCCATGGGGGTAGCTTTGTCAGGAGGACTCACTTGTCATAGTAATAATTTTCACATCAATTTTAACAGGTATGTCAACCTACCTTTTACATTCCGTTTTACATATTTTTCACATGGTATTTCACATGATTATTTTTACATGGTATTTCACATTTCTGTGAAAAAATATGTGACACCATGCGAAAGTTAAATAAATTTCACATGGTTTTCACGAGAACTTCACGCACTTATCACAGGCTTTCCAGCTCATTGCGGTGACAACGAATTACGGTCTGGCAGCGCTTATGATCTGGGAGTCGTAAAAACGCAATATATTTGTAGTCGGAAACGTTAGCAGGAGAATGATTGGAATCTACACAATTTTATTAGTGTATGCGGATTTTGACTGATGCTCAACAAAATGAGGTATTATTGTTTTAACACTGTTTGTTTCTTTTAATAACAGAAATCACATTGTTTTATCTACATTCACAAACTTGACGGAAAGCAAAGCAAGATCTCATGGCATGTCTGCAGAAATCCAGCGGAAGGTACTATTATTGAAACTTTATTCCACACTTATTTGGTTTGTTCGGTTTTGTCAGCGAGATTGAACTCATAAGGGTTAACCGAATGATTTATACAGAGAATATATTCAAAGTAAAATTCAAAATTCTTAGCCACTCAGCCTGCAAAGCTTACCGAGTTACGAGTCTCCTGGAAAAAAACTTGATTTCTAACCAGCTCTTGCACAAACATTGTAGTCTTGCCTTTCGAACAAAATGCAACTTTGCAACAAATATACTACATCATGATTAAAAGCTTCCCACATTTTACAAAAAAATGTTAGATTTTTGGTGCGAGTTCAAAATCTCAACGGGCATCCAAAACAAATCCTAAAAACGAAATAGAGTGGAATTAAAAATGCAGGGAAGACACCCGGTGGAATATGAGAACCAGGCTTAACAGTCGATTTCTGGACCCTGTTTCAAGATTGGCGGTACCATAAAACAAATGAAACAAGGTGTAAAATCCACAAAGTAAACATTACGGCTGGCTTGATGGGACAAAGCATCTGCAAGTCCTTAACTTTTGTTCACTGATAGCTGAATATTTCATTTTTTGCCCAAGCCTTCGTGGAGATCTTTTAGATTTTCACAACTATAAATACTTGAATTCTAAAAGAAATCCCGACTGCAAAAAAAAAAAGCACTTGCGAAATTTTAACGCACGTGGGATTGTTTACTTTAATTTTATACGCTGTTGATGTTTATGGTTAATTAATATTTGATTCTAAATTTTTTTTAGCTTTAAGAATAACGCGATGTTTTGTGAAAAAAAAAAGAAATAAAGGAAAATGTAAACCTGGTGAAGCGAAGCGATGAGTGCGATATGAAATTTAACGTAGAATTCACAAGTCAGGTTATGAATCGCATCGCCTTTTTTAAATGACGGACAATTTATCACTTTTATCGCCTAACCTATCTTTCCAGAAATTTTCATAAGTCTCCAAAATGTCACCAAAAATTTTCGAAATATCTTGAAAAACTCTCTTGATTTTCTTGATTTTGTCGTAAAAATGCACCAATGTTGAGTCAATTTGGCCGAATTTTTAAAAATTTCTTGCAGTGCCAGGAGTTGAGAAAGAAAATTCAGGCCCTTCGATGTCACCGGCTTCCGGAGGCCTTTTTTGAAATTTGTTCCTTCAGCGCTTCTAGTGATGTGGAATATATTTTTCGAGTGGTAAATCGCTAAGAGGACTGTTTCTGGTATAAAGCTGAGTGTTATTTCAAGGTAATAACGAAGCCGGAAAACATGGGGCTAAGCCAGAAATAAAAGAACTCTGATATTTCTAAATATCTTCAAATTTCTTAATGTCTTAATATTTTCGAAATATCTCGGAAAATCCTTAAAAATATCCGGATATTTGTGGAAATTCCTACATTTATGTCTGTTAATGTTGCAATTTTTCCCTTTCGCTAGAGAACAACTCAACAACAGCGACAGCAACAACGCACACTTTAGTAACCATTTAGAAATTATACAATCAATTAAAAAAAGCCACTCCAGTTGAATCAACTGCCAAGACTGTCATTAGCCAGCAAATAGTAATCCAGCTAGAGTCAAAGGGAGCAAAATAGTCTATTTGAACTTGTTTCTAGTTAAATTCACCGTATAATTTGTATAATTGTAGCGCGAATCGAAAAGCACTGTACATGCATGATCAAACTGTATACACGGGATCGTGTTCCTTGTCTGTTGAAGCGAAGCCTCAGAGTAGCGACTGTGGGCTGTCACTCATGGTGGCTAACAGTAAATCGGCACTTCGTACCTCGCACGGAAAGCATCGCTTTCCCGAATCGTCGCTCTTCGGGCGACGTCCATTTAAGCGGATAGGATTTCGACAGACGCGTAACACGATGCATGAAGTAGATCAAATGATATACCAGCGCCCGAACCCTGTCTCAGCCAAAATGAGAAAGTAATGATAATATTGTTTTCCAAAACACAAGGGGAGATCTTTCCCAAAGCACCCAATCCGTGGCAAAAAAACGTAATCTAAAGTCCTCTTAAAATAATATCGCCATGAAGTCCTTGCATGTTTAAATTATCCACGTTTAATGAAAAAAAAGCTTACAAATCGACCCAAGCTTTCTATGGTTAGCTTACAGACGTTCTTGTTATCCTCATTTTAGACGTATGAAAATAGCGCGCTTTTGACTTTTGTCCTACCAAAGTGCATACAACCGACCGTACTTCCACTGGAATACGAATCTTTCATCGGTATGTTTTGCGGAAATTTTGTACACTGAAATAAGGTCATGAACGAGATCCTTGCTTGAAACAAGCGTCATCTCAATCGGTATAGTGAAATATACATCAATAAATATACATCAATAAATATTAAAGATTATTCTAAATTACTTATGCCTACATTACGCAATACGGCTCTCAGTTCCACTGAAACGGCTGTAAAACATAGCTCCCAGAGTCATTTCTTTTCTGAAAAAAAGAAACAATGCAAAGAATACCCTCCAATACGCATATACATTTAGGTGAGTCTCAGACAGACTGGGATCTGTTTGGACAATTATTTGCCGCTGATCTACATGTGTTTGTCCACTTTGACGAACTTTTTTGTACCAATAATGAAGATATTGTAGTTCATCACTATTTTGAGACATTACTAATTTTTCAAGTCACTCTCTGACGCACATGATGTGGTGGGAATGCTTTTGGAGCAAGCATATAATCCACCGCAAGTAAACTAAAGCTTAATCAATTTCGGGTTTCCATGGAGAAGCACCCTACTCGAGTTTTCAAATAAGCGCTGGTCAACATCACAGACTTCCTCGAGACAACACAACTTTAATATTCAATCGGTAGAGACAAAAAGAAGCAGCGGACATCCTCAATTCGTGTGTGTTAAATTTGAAGTCAGTAAGTCAGTACCTAACACACACAGAGACAAATATCGTAATTAAAATGAGACTTAATGACTAGTGTTAAAGATACTCTTAGGAAACACTTATTGAAAACATCGTTACTTTACAGTTTAGCGATAAACCGATTTCAGGACCAGAATTATGAGGAAAATTGTACAATAATGGAGAAACAAGAATTCTGATGAATCTGATTTCCTAAGAACTCTTCCATAATTTCCGTCGTTTGGTTTTTAATTAACAAGAGTAAAATCACGCAAAAGAACAGATTTACTTTAATGCCAAATTAATTACCGCAGTTTATTTAACAAGGTAAATCGTAATTAAAAATAATCAAAGGAAATTAATTTGAGTCATCGAAACTGTCGATTGATATGATCGACGTTGCTCAATAGGAAAAATCGTAATTGGAACTTCTATATATTTGCCATTTGGAGCATTTAAAGTCGAGTTAATGAGAAGTACCTTTCCACAATTGTATCTGAATTGAGCGGGGCAACATGAGCGCTTGGAAACTGCCTTTTACCCTCGTCCTGATGGTTTCCAGCTTAACAGTTCATAAAACATTTGCTGGACGCATCCCTAAGGAGGTCTGTAAACCTTTCTTTTTGTTCTTTTTGCAAGGGACAAAAACCTGTCCTTTTTCGACAATTAAGATAAATATTAAAAACAGCAACTTCGGTGTGCATTCGGAATCAATGGAACCAGTGAAGTATAGCTGATTTAGTCGCCCTACACTCTGTGAAGTTTTCGATACCTAACTGATCGGTTCCTATTTATCTGGCAATGAAACGTCTGGAGAATCAAGTAGAAAAGTAATAATACGAATGGAGCTTTCGACTTGCCATAAGTTTCACCTCGGCTAATTGAAATAACCGAAAGTTCTGTGATTCGATCACTTTTACGCGTTTTTTCAAGTAATATTTGTTGAGTTCCTTAATATTGCAACAAGTTCAGAGGAGAAATATGCATGAAAGCACAATATCATGGAAAGTAATGTGTCAAAATGTTATAAGTAAAAAAGCGAAAACGAAGAGTCACAAAATCTGATAGGAATCTTTGTTTTATGCGAGCCAACCAGGCGTGTCTAGGGTCCTTCCTAATTGCTCAATTTCAACTGTATTTTTTTGCACAGAAGGTACTTTTAGCATTATTGGGATTTACTGCTCAAAGGAAATTTGCTTTCTAAGACAGGTTTGCTGACGATTTTCCTCAAATTACCGTTGCTCTCATTACCTTGTCCGGTGGACAGAGTTTTTGATAAATCTTTGACAAGTTTTTGACATATTTTTTGCACCTCTCTCTGTCGACGTCTGTTTTCAACTGGGCATTTCAAAGAACCGGAGCTGTTCGGAGTAAAAAACAGCTGTCAAGAAGCGAACATGAAACTTGTCAAATATCACTGATCTTGCTGTACGTTCACCAGGGGAAGAGCAGAGATGGCGCATTGGTGAGACCACTTGCTCCGCACCAATGTGGCCCAGGATCTATTCCGCCCGGTGCCACATGTGAGTGGGGTTTGTTGGTTCTCATTTTGCTCCTAGGGTTTTCTCAGGGTTTCTAACCAACATCTCCAAATGTCAAATTCTATAAGAATATACAAGCATAAAAAAACAGTTTTGGTTTCCTCTTGAAATATTGCAAATTTATTTTAAGTCATCTCTTAGTTGTCAAAAAGGTGTTACTGTTGCAACGTATGGGTACTTATACAATGTTATTTATATATGTTTTCTTTTCTTGCTTTAGATCAGGAACAAGAGGTCACATGGTGAGTAGCAAGTCAAATGAAATTGTAGTTTTACTTATAAAAAAGAGAAACCAAGCCGCCGAGAAAACATGATTTCCTGAGGATACATTCCGCGCGGTTTTGATAGCCATTCTTACACAACGGGTATCTGGCAAATAGCTGCTATGTTTCTGAAGGCTACCATATATGAAAAGGATATATGGATGTGCATTATCAGTCATTAGTCATTATCGTCAGTAGAAAGATCTATCTTTCACCGTATCCTAAGCTCAGTAAGATGCAAGACTATTTTTGGAAAATGTCAGTCTTTCTGCATCTCAAACATCAGATTAAATTGCAACTCATTTGTAAAAATCCCTAAAAACCTTTTAGTAGTGCTGACCTTGCATGCCCATTTTTCCTTAAAACTGATTTATTTCTTGCATCGACAGTATTGAGATGTGAAGAAACGGTGCTTTCACGCAATCCATGTGAAATGAAAACATGCCCACATGGACAGAACGGAAGATATGAAATGGTATTTTACGAATGTCCTAGAATTCCAGATTTTTGCCCGCTGAGTATCAAGAACAACAGTGCAACGTGCTGCCCTGAAAAATGCGGTAAGGGACATAAGAAAAACAAACAAACAAACAAACAAAGAGACATGTATTAACCAATCCACGTATCGACAACCAAGCAAACGACAAACCATACTCGTTCTCCTATGCCGCAATCCTTTTGGTCAGTAACAGGCATGGCGACCTCTGACCAGAGCGGATCTTTCCAGCATGCGCAGAGTACTCATTTGGTATTCTCTACCAACTGAATCAGGTTTGACGACTCGAAGATCCCCCTGACCAATTAGATCGCGGGCTCTGCGTGACGAGAATGATAAACAAAAAAAGCACACAAGCAAATTAGAAAATACTGCAAGAGCAAGTTATCCGAGATTATTTGTTCTCTTCCGTTCATTCATTCGTTCTTTTGTTTGTTGGCTCTCCCTTTCGTTACCTCATTTCTTCTCGGTGACATCACCCCTGGAGACAGAAAGGTTTATAGAATGTTAAATCTTCGTTTTAGTTTGTAGCAATGGCGAAGAAACGTTTCAACCTGGAGAAAAATTTATGGCTGAAAAGTATGGCAAGCATTTGGAATGTATGTGTGGAATGGACGAAGTTCCAAACTGTCAAGAAGTCCTTATTGGTAAGTATTGGGATTATTAACGTCATTTTCACAACTTTCAAACCCAGCGTCCGATAAACGATACAAGAGTTAGTGCTGACCAGATATTAATATTTTGGTCTTGGTCATCTCCCCGTTCATGGTCTGTATATATGCCATGTCGACCTGAAAAATTCGTCTGGCCTTCCCATTGGGTCATTGCAAGAGATAGTCTCTTGGTCAATAAGATAAGAAAATCGTTTCTTGAACCTTCCATCTATGCTATTTAGGAGAGTACGGGAAATGATTCAATCTGATTATTCAAGCTGACGCACACTATCAGCCATGTATTTGTGTTTACTGACTACTGAATAGGTCGTCCACGTAATGGTGAAGATAATTGTCTCCGCGTTTTTTCTGATGTTTAGAAGAAATAGTTAGAATCATTACAGGACGAGTCAGTTTTCAAATGGCCGTATTGTAGGGAAGGGAAACTGACCGTTTCGTTGCTAAATGATTTGATCAATGCGTGTAAACAGCAGCTAGTTTTGAAAGACACTTAAGTCCAGGCGTGATTTCGCAAAAAAACTTGAAATTTAGTAGCACCTAAAATTAGAAATCATTATTTGAAATGTGATTTAGTCAGAATTCTACTGATAAATTCAAGTATATGCTTTCGATCCTGATGAGATAACGACAATCGATAGAAGAAATCTCGAGCTCGTAATCTTATTGTTAAATCTGATCCATCTCAGTTAAACATATTCCTCTTCTCGGTATAGGACTGGAACTAGCTTGCAATCGAGGCTAATGCAGGGTGTCCTTTTAGACGCAAACGATACTCTTAGTAATGATACTCGACCACGATGAGTCTCCATTGGAAACTAATTCCAGTCCAACACAGTGAATACGAAAATGACGTATTTACATTTTATGTTTTTTTTTTGCAGTCTAGGTTCATCAAGAACAGCTTACTGTAAAACATGTTAATGATATTCTACTAACGGGTTATTTCATAATTGTTTGATTATTTCTTAGTTCCACCAAAGCAGCCACAGAGGCCTCCACCAATATTTCCTCCATTCGGAATGATTCCGCGGCAAACAGACACTGTGAGTATCAGCCTGAAAATATAACTTTGCAAAAATCCAAAAAAACGGATTGAGATCTGCTTCAAATATACCAGTAGCGGTATATTTGCTATGGAAACGCGACACTATACCTAGCTGATAATTGTGACATTGAGAGTTCTAGTAGTAGTAGACAAACATGCACATTACCCTATGTGAAAAAATTTACTCCTCTTTTGTCAGTTTTTGACTCAGTTTGGCATGAATGTTGGTGGCGATTTTTTCAATTTAATAAAGAGCTTATATTCGAACTCCATAAAATAAAAGCAATCAAACATGGCCCTTTCCATACGCAAAAAGGGCAGGCTAAGGTTGTTTTCTGAGTGTGATACTGTTACACAACCTCTTTATTAATGACATACCATTCTCTTTCGATTAAACTCTATCTGCGTCGGGTTGTTTGAAAGCCGGTTAATGTAATCCAGGATTAAACGTTAACTGCAGCATTATTTTTTCTTGCTTAAAAACGTTTTTCACCTCTAACGTTTGGTGTAGTTTGAGATTACTACAGCTCAAAACTGAAGGGCAAACAATATAAACAGATTACGTAACCAAAAAGTTACAAAACTGAAATCAAACTTCTCGCTAACCCTGGGTTAGCCTTATAAGGCTTTGAACAACCCGGCCCTGATCCCTTTGTCCTACCAAATGGCACAAAATTAAATTCACTTTGCAGCGATTTCGTCATATTATCGAGATCGACAAAAGTACTGCAAAACTGCCTTAACACACTATCATCTGTAGTACATGGATGCTAGGTCAGTATTAATCCGAAAAAAATAACCACAGAGCAACCATCTTTCAAAAACATTGCGATAGAACAAAAGTTAAAACCATCACGGTTTAAAACTCTAAAAAACTGTTAAAAACTTCTGAAAACTTTAAAAAGCGACGACGTTTCGAAGTTTACTCAACGTCATTTTCAAAGTCAAAATGAATAAGAAAAAGTTACATAAATATAAATATACAAAACAAATCCTTAGAGGATAAAATCAAGCGTTATTAAATGCTAGAAAATATTTGCACGCAGTGTCACGTAAACAATTTAGTACGAAAGGAGCCCTTGTGGGTATTTAGCCCAGATTTTAGCTCCTTAATGAACAACATCTTAAATATTAAGCAGTCAAACTTCGATCTACATTTTCTCAAAACAGAGAATTGTTTGTCCTTCAAATCGGACTTCGGTTGGCCATGGTCTTCCAAGTATCTTCTGATTGCAGAATGTTTATGCTCACCAATGCGTTGGTGCAAGTGTCGCGTTGTGTACCCGACATAATCTGTGTCGCACAGATCACATTGAGATTTATAGACCATGCACTGATTGTTTACAATGGGAGGCTTTTTCTCTTTCGGGGAGAGGACTTGGCTGATCTTACACTGAAAGACAGGCTTGATTTTCACTCCAATTTTTTCGCTCAGATTTTGCATTTTTCTTTTTTTCCCCCCTTTTTACCTTTTTTAGAAAATGCAAAATCTGAGCTCATTAGTTTTTTGAAAACTGAAGGAAAAGGCCCTTTTTGCCCTTTTCAGTCTTAGAAAACACACAAATCTCAGCAAACTACCTCCATTCCTAGCGAATAAATTTCTCCACGCAGTGACCTCCCCAATTTTGACATATAACAGTGACGTCTGGAGTGCATATGCAAAATCTGATCTCAAGTCTTAGGACAGCTCCCAGATCAGAAAAGCAAATCTCTAAACATTATTTAGAAGTAAGCAATAAAGCATCCAATGTAGTATGTAGAGCTAAACTTGTCAGATTTCCTCTCATTATCGCTGTCAATCAGAAAATGATCAATTACTCTTCATATCTTAAAAGAAAAGATAATAATTGCTGTATTGTTAAACAAATCTTTTTCATATCAAGAACCTAATGCGCTGGTAAAAATAGTTATTTTTCTAATATAATAGTATATCGGAAATTTACAATTTACGTTGCTTTGATGTTACGTGCTTAACTAGCGCTAAATTTAAACACTGTTAGCTTGATGCAACAAAGGTATGTTTTATATTGGCAGAAATTAATGAGCTAGAATTTGGAAAAACTAATGAGCTAGAATTTCTCACACTTTAAAAGGCGATTATTCACCCTCTTACTTAGGCCTAACGAACAAGTTAAGTGAAAGAAAAGATCGAGTGAAATTTAGGATAGGCAATCGCAAACTAAGGATTGAAATTGGAAGATATGATCAAATCCCAAGGGCTAACAGACTCTGCTGTATTTGTGATTCCAATCAAATTGAAGACGAGTCTCACTTTTTTATATATTGCAAAAAATACTCTATTCTAAAAAATGCTTTTATACAAAAATAGAACACATCGATCCGTCTTTTAAACAATTATCTTCGTTACATTTCATCCTGCAATCTTATGACTTATTCAAACATTAATATTCTGTTAGCAAAATTTATTTCATCTTGCTTTGATCTAACTGCGACACTACGCGTGCTCTCATTGGTCGATAGGTGTGTTCAGATGAGAGTATGTAAATACGGTTGTGGTGTTTCAGATTTGCGCGTATATTTAAGAATTATTTTACAAAAGCAGTACAGCACAATAGAGCACTCGGAGGGCTGGGACAATTCTCGAATATTATGCAAACGCTTGACTACGTCTCGGGTTTGCATAACTGTCTCAAATTCACCCAACCCTCCTCGTGTTTAGATGAGGCTATGTAAACACGGAAAAAGCTCTCTACTGCTTAAATGGTCATGAAAATAAAGCTAATGATTGTTGTTGATGTTATACACTTTCTTCTATGTTCGTATTTCGCTGACGACTTTAGGCTAAAAAACATTATGTAAATAAAACAGATATGACTAGGAATTGAACTCTTTATAGAGCTGTATGGTGTCTGTATCGTGTTACATCGCATGCACCATACATTTCAAAGAAAATAAAGTTAAAGCTTAAAAACATTATGTGATTTTGTCATATTTTATTTTCCAGCAAATTGCCAAAAAGATTTCTTAATAAAATCTCAGCCTTGGGCATATTTTTAACATTGTATTCTTAGAATTTTGCCAATCTTGTACCCCGTTCACACCAACTGAACTGAACATGTTACCTGAAATTAAACCAGGTTTAACAAAATGAAACTCAGAAACAGAAAACTGGTAGATTGAATTTTGAAAATGTTTCTACTAAGCTCTGCTGGGGACATTCGTCATGTTGAACATCAAGTTGACAGACCTTAGTAAGAGGCTTTTGTGTTCTTAAATTCACGAACAGCTTTTAAACATGTTTAAGCTTTGGTGTGAATGAGGTATTATCTAAAAAGATTCTTATAATAGAAAAAATGTGTATAGATTCTAATGAAACGCTCTTTTATTTCTTTCTTGTAGGAGTAACATCGAACGACCGGCCACTTTCCAGTTGACATTCACATTTGAAATTGTAGCCGTAGATTAATTACCCGAATGTGAATTTCAGTCAGCTTTACTAAGTGGTGATTATTATGTAAGTTAAAGCTTTTTATAAGGGTAAAAAGGTGCAGTTATTGTTAATGATTAATGGCGCGGGAAACTGACTTAAGAACTGTGGAATTAAACTTGATATGACTACCTGCAAGTGTGGCGTGCCATTATCATCAAACGATGCCTGTGGGATGGGTTCATTTGATGGGGAGCTGGGCTTACTATCTGTAACCAAGGCCTTGTAACCTCGAATGCTCACAGCCCTTAGTTTTATAATTTATCAGCACAAGAGAGAAACTCGAAAGGAACGAATCCTCGGGGCACTCCCATATAAAAAGGTCGCAGATGCTCATCGTCTCGCTAAGAGGACTAGACTCAGTTTTTATGACAAAAAGCCACAATTTTTAGCTGCCAAAATATCTTTAGCGTGCACTCGAAGAAATAATAATTTTGAAAATGCCTTTCTTTTCGTTTTTAGGCTCGATTTCCACCAGTCTCTTGAGTCCAGTCTACTATTGCTGGCTCAGTTTCCTGATCAGCTGCCAGAAATTGAGCCTTATCTGTTTTAAGTGGTATCTCCAAGGAGGCAAATGAAGCCACGTTCAGATTCGTTTCTTTTAGGGATTAAATTCAAACACTCCGAGCAGCATCCTTGACTGTTTCATATGGTAGTCCCCCAAGGGGGAAGAACCAAGAACAAAGCGCGCCCGGATTAAAAAACTAGGAGTGGATAGGAGACGTAAACAAAAAAAAACTGAGGAAAACTGATGGGCTTTCGGGTCTCTAAAAAAATAGCAATTTATTAGACTCCTCGTCTAGCAATCACTTTGTTATCTCTTTTTTATTTCTCCCTATCCATCGCACTCTCTCCCTTCCGCTACGTTGTTGCATTCAGTCCTCTATAGGAAAAAGAGATGACAACTGATACATTTACGGCAATAATTCTTAGAGCACGAAAATTGTAACAACGCTCATAAAAGAAGTTTTAAAAGAAGTTTTAAAAGCTTCAAACCTTCAAGCATACACATTGTCGTTAGCCGCAAATGAACAAATCTTGCAGAAATATGGCTTTCTTTGTACTTTACAAGCTGTGTAAGGCTTGCATGTTATTTTGGTGAAATGTACAGCCACCATCTTTTTTATTTTCAACGGAGGACTTCACAGAGTACTTTCACCGAGCTTTCCTTCCGTGCGTTACGATCTGATCATAAGTAAAGGGGATAAGTTTCTAAAGAAACTGTGGTGCTGCGTCGGTGGGAGTATTACAAGATAATTTGGTTTTATCAGCTGAGTTGATAATGTGAATTGGCTACCGTAAGAGATTCGGAAGCTGACGTTTCGAGCGCTAGCCCTTCGTCGGAGCGAATCGAGGAATTGTGGGTTGTGTGTGGTTTATGTACAGAAATATGGAGCTACGCTATTGGTTGGTGCCTGGCAACGTGAAAAACAACAGAATAAATTAGTTGAATGAAAAGCATTCGTTGATACCCTGAGGATTAAGAGTGCCGATTTAAAAATAAATTTTTGTTCTAGAGTTTTGCGGATTTCTGTGCCTCCTTGATGTAGGGAGAGGCCGCAGACTGTCATATGTTGCGTAGGATGATTAGGCAGATTAAAGTGTCTAGCGACCGGTTTAGATGCGTTTGTCGTCTTTCTCTACGTCGCGGAGATGTTCTCGGAATCGGTCGCCTAGTCCTCTACCTGTTTCGCCGATATATAAGTTATAACCACACACAGCCCACAATTCCTCGATTCGCTCCTACGAAGGGCTAGTGCTCGAAACATCAGCTTCCGAATCTCTTTACGGTGGCCAATTCACATTATCAACTCAGTTGATGAAACCAAATTATCTGATCATAAGTGAGACTGATAACACGCTTTTCAGTGAAACTCCATCTTCATCTTTATACAATGTACCTAACCCATACAAGACATGATCAGTACTTTAGAAATCAAACTTTGCTGAAATTGTTTATCGTCAGATACCAATTCAATATCAGTTTCGTTCTCGCACCATGTTTAAAATCCTGTTCAAAACAGTAGGTGGTTAATTCAGACCGTGTTTGCGAGGAGATGTAAACAGTTCTTGAAGCTGTGTAATATCAAAACGAAAGAACGTGCGTGAGTACACCGAGAAGAGAGTTGAAAATATGACGCATAGCGAAGTATTTTTGAAGAACTTCGAGTTGTTTGGAAATCTGTTCAAACACTCTCTTGAGTGTTTGATATATCTTCTCAACCTACACTTAAACTGTGGATGCGGGTTGGCCTCATGATCAGTGCGCTCCTCTCCGGAGCGAGCGGTCCGGGTTCAGCCCCGGTCGGGGACATTGTCTTATGTTCTTCTTGGGCAAGACACCTTACTCTCACAGGGCCTCTCTCTACCCAGGTGTTTAAATGGATAATGGCGAATTTAATGCTGGGGGAGGGGGGTAACCCTGCGATGCACCAGCATCCTATCCACGGGGGCGGGGGGGGGGGGAGAGTAGAAATACTCCTAGCAGCTTCATGCTACGGAAATAACCTCCGACCTGATGAACCACTTGGCGCGTATGCAGAATTTATCTAACTACCTTACATTAAAACTGTGGAACAAACGGAGAAATAAAATGGTAACAACCTATGGTTATCAAACACCGGCACGGTCGTGATTTCCTCAGTTTAACCCTGATGAGTTAGTAATGAGTTTTGAGAAGTCTTTGCCTCATTCACGCAGCTAATCCTCTTTGCCTCATCCATGAGGGTATAGGCCGTCCCCTAAGAAATGTATTATTCACACACAAACAAATTATTTCGAAATTTAATGATTTAATGTTCTTTTTTTACTTTTGGATAGTAAAACGAGACTGCTCCCTAGAATATGTTTTCTTCAAACATCGACGCGTAAAGTATATAATGATGTATATTTTCTGTTTTATTGGACCCAGTTCCAATAAAGCACTGTTCCTGCAAGTAAAAAATATCAAATTGTCAAACGGGTTAGAACTCTGGACATAACTGAAATTAGATTTTGCGCGGTATTTTCCAGGAATAAATGAGAAAAGTAAGCAATAGTCGGCTTTACAGTATAGCGAGGACCCTGCGCGCGCTCTGATTGGTCAAAATTCATGTTTTTTAAAAGTATAAAACATAGAAAAAGCGTTAAAGCAAACGAAGAAGCCTAAGCCGTGTATTACACCGTGATAATACACTCCGGACATTTGAGAACATTCGAGAAATGTAGAAAATATGAGCCGCAGGCGAATGTTTCTACATTCCCCTTGTGTTCTCAAATGGTCGTCGTGTTTTAAAACAGTGTAATACACAACAAACAATGAACAATTTCTGAGATTAGGCCAGAACTTAATCAGTGAAAAAACAAATTATTAGGACGTTAACTAGAAAAAGAGTATCTCAAAGTAACATTTTCTAGATGTGGTACATTCTTATCTATTTTGAAGGCAAAACTCCGTTTTCTTTTTTACCGTTCTCTGTTAATCTTAAGTTGAACAGCTTCAACAAAGAAATATCGTCAGAGATGGTCATCTTAATTTTTGTAGTAGGCTGTCACGATAAGGAACCTGGAGCGGATACCGCAGGATTTTGTAGAAGGGGATTCGAGAAGAGGAACCCTCGCCCCATATCCCCCAGTAACCCATCCCCTGTGTCTGAGTGGTCCCCCGGGACCATCGTGCCCTGAAATGGTTTTTAAATTGAGTTCTTAAGTAATGCGATTTCCGGCATCCCGAGGCACTAGAACCCTCAGTGCCAGCTATCTGCATCACAAAGAATTGCATACAAGCGACAAACCTTTAACGTTTTTAGTTATAACTTCTTTTGCTCCTTTTCTTCATCTTCAGACTTCGTTTGTGGTTGCCAGGGAAACCAGGGAACGGCGGAAAAACTGGAGGGGGTCTGGTAGTGGTTTCAGGTAGCGTGAACGAGGCTTGAGTGACAGGCGCACCGGGGCCTGAAGAAATCAAAGAAATAATGATATTTAAATGATTTCAAAGCGTCCCAGTCATGGTATTTTGAGTTGTTTTGGCCACGTAAAGGTAACTTAAATAGCAGTTTACTAAGACAGAAAAACATAAGATAGAAAAACATAACCTATAGATGGTTAAGGTCGAAGAAAATTGACTTGGATTACAAACGACAAAATCACTGAATTTGAAAACAGGATATAGAGAAGGGATCCAGCTTTGACCTCAGAAAACAATTTTAGAGCTGTTTTACTGTTCATATTTCGAAATAACTTTTACCATCGCATCCTTCCGGCTGTAAATTAAAAGTAAAAGTAAATTACGAAGACCTTGATTGAAATCGTAGAAAACAGAACATTCTACTCTAAGTGACGCAGGTCTGGTGGGCCGGGGAGGGAAGGGATCTATATTGTCCGTGTTGATACGCCAGGACAATCAATGACTCGCAGACATACCACTAACAAAGTTTCCCCATACGTTGATAAAAAAGAAAGGATAACACAATTCAGAGGTTTCTCTTTTACTTACTACAAGTTGGACAACATTTTCCAGGCTCGTAAATAGGATTGAGACATTCGCCAGGACACTTTACTACCTCACACTTTGTTTCCTTAGAGACACAAGTGCACTGAAAACAATCGTTTGGTTGTCTGTTGACCCAAGTCTGACCCTCTGTATAATAAGTGTTTTTGTGATAACAAGCTGTAAGGAAAAAGTATTACCAAGTTTGAAATTACCGTAGTGATAGCCCTCCTCATGGATAAAAACATAAAAGTAAAAAGTAAACATAACCAGTTCAGGCTCTGAACTTGAGTAGCTGCCAAGACTTGTCCGATTGGTTTCAAATACAGAGTTAAAAGGGATTTTGCTCGCCGGAAATAAATTTGTACCACAGATAAATAGGGGGACCCTCTGTGATAGAAAAACGTTTTGTTCTCAAGGGTTTCTACTACAAGAGCACAACGCAAGAACCTGGTGGGACAACGAATTTGGAAAGCTCCGGAGCCTGACTCGAGCAAATCGCGCCCCTTCTTTTTCGTTTTCCTCAGATAAAAATGTTGAATAACATTTTTGCTGGGGTGCAGGAATGAATTTACTGCGTGTTGAACTGAATATTTTCCCTGAGGTGAATGCATCAACTTATCGCATGTTGAACAAAATTTTCCTTGGGGTAAAGGCATGAACTTACCACATGTTGGACAACATTTCCCCTGGGGTAAAGGCATGAACTTACCACATGTTGGACAACATTTCCCCTGGGACGCAGGCAAGAGCTTCTCGCAGGGAAATTTAGAGAAGACGTCACATTTGGCCTTATTTGGGCAGGTTGTGGCACCTCGATCACATGAACATACTTTGCAGCCAATGTCATTATAATGAATTGGATTCTGAGGTATGTAGAAAGATTCTCCATCTTTGTACGTGACATCTTTGACGTTGCACTCTGCTGTGAAATTGATGACATCACAGGTCAGTGCGCTTTTAGCTGACAGTTTTCACGGAATGCACGCACAAGCTTAGCCAGGGCCACCAAGCCACGAATTGCAGCAGGCGCCCACGTGTTGAGAAAGATGCGCCATTGTTTCTCCCTGATCTGTGCCTCAAAAAGTCGCTTTCTCTAGGCAGTTATTTTTATTGTGTGGCAATGGCC
>CM042752.1:28714209-28718552 GCA_022496165.2 Catalaphyllia jardinei | reverse complement strand
TTCACTTATTTGTACTTACAAATGAGTTTATAAACAGCGTTAGTCCAAGACCCTCCTATTCCTTTGAAACATCTTTTAGGTCGCGATTCCCTGCCATACCTATAGTAACGAGTACTTTGGTTTCCTCCCCAGCATTCTCCCCAGAACTGTATACCAAACAGAGTCAGCCCGCGAGCACGCGCGCGCTCGGCGCACACGTCGATTACCTTTTTGAAGTTATAGCCATCAATTTTCCATTTGATGAAGTTTTTGGCGCTTTGCAACTGTTTTGGCAGCGCTCGAGAAGCTTTGTCTTTATAACAGCCGAGATATTTGTAACGAAACCCACTTGCTGCAAGTTAAGAAAGTATTGCTGTTTAGAAGCCCACAACTGGATGAAAAGTTAAACATAAGTGGAAATACAAAGATTTAAGTAAAGGCTAATATCTTTAATGCTTAATTTCCTCTACATGATCTCCACCGAAGGACAAGACATTTTTTTTACAAATTTAATCAATATACGTTGATTTAAAATGATATGTTTGGTACTTACCAGAATTAGTTAGAATGTCTTCAGCGGCCTGCAGAGTAAACGCACACAATATATTTAACAAATGGTAAACGCACACAATATATTTAACAAATGGTAAACGCCATAGCGTGCACTATTGAGTTATGGATGCACGCGGGAGGTTGCTAAGCACGATAGAAGCGACTCTAGCTTCTTGAGTAACCTGACTCTGAAATTTTTCAGGACAACGTCAAAATATTTTTTACGATAACTGCAGAAATTCTCGCACGCTCACTGGCTAATTCTTATTGTCAATATGCGGACAGACACATGAATTTATAATTTATGCGATGCATCGACAAGCAGGAGCGGGCAATTTGACAAAAAAAACAAATTGATGTCAGTTTTTCGTGCACCTGTGCTGTTATTGACAATTAATTTCATCGTAACACTGTCGAAGTAGTCTACGGATCCACAGCTACTTTGACAATGTTATGATGAAATTTATCATCAATAGCAGGACAGACGCATGTTAAACGGACGTCAGTTTGTTAATTAGCAAAGGCGCACGTAATACTCCAGTGACCAAGGTAGCGTCCGCACTATGCTGGAGAAATTTAAAAGTGCAGCTTTTATTCTACGGTGAGGCCTACCGTCCACAACAATCCGTCGCGTAAACACTGCTATCGAAACCACTATTCAATCCGGGGAATTTGAAAAGGCCGGCTTTTCGTTTTTGTGTAGACAGAAACATTTTAAAAATGGAACTTTTCTTAAAAGATGACGTCACGATAATCACGTGATTTCCCTGCCTGAGTTTTCGTCAAACACAAATCCAAAGTACTGGCGATTGTTGCGTTTTGAGATCTTTTGAAATTCCTGCGGTGTTGCGGAAAACATTTAATGCGTTTTCAGAGTGAAACTAAGGGGACCAAGGGCGTAGCCAGGGGGGTCCTGAGGTGCCCCTGACCCCCCCTTTGTAAGCCTTTTTGTAAGCAAACAACCTACAATATTCAGGTGACAATCTGGCGAGTACCCTCTGTATGACTATGGAGACACCGTAACTATAAACCATCATGAGACAGAACACTTCTAAACATAACCTGCAGACTTACTTGAATTTCCAGAAAGGTCATGCACGCCAATACAAAGACCACTGCGTTTTTCATGCAGTCCATCGTGCTAATTTTCAATTTGCTGCGATTATGATGCCAAAAAAAAAAATCCAGAAAAAAATCAGTTCACTCGATAGGTAAACTCTGTTGTGTACCAAACAGAATCTAAAAGCAAACAAATGGATGGATGAACTACTGGTTGTAATTACTAATAAAAAGAACAGTGCTGTAGTTCTTTGGAAATACTGTCTAGCTGTTCTAGCTCTAACCCTAACCCTTGCCCACTCAAATTAGCGTTGATTCAGACTAAGTACAGACTCGCAGTTGAAGTCAATGGTCTTATTTAATTTTTGAGTCTCAGCCAGGTTGATATACGTCGTTAAGCACTTTGTTTTAGTCAGCCGGGAATGTTGATAATAATAATAATAATAAATTTAAATTTACACCGCGCAGTTTCTATAAAAATATTCAACTGCGCCTTACAATAAATATTAAATTAAAAATAAAATAGAAATTCAAAATTTCATAAATAAATAAAATAATTCATCAATAATGCAAATTAATTCATAATAATTCATCCTCGTCAGATCATTCTGAGGTTGCGGCCTGTGCCAGGGTTGTTTTACATGACTTCTTCTCTCTTTGCCCACTACCAGGCGTATTGCGTGACAACAAGCTCTCACTGGAACTTGTGATAGACTAGAAGCCGATCCAGCGGGGATAGAGGGGAGGGGAGATAAGAAAATGATACTTCTAGTCGCTTCATGCTGTGACATAGAATCACACACCGGTACTGATCAGAATTAATTACGTGTACCAGATTTCCCTGTCATTAAGATATTTCATTCACTCGCTATCAACCGATTAATTTTTCATAAAATCATTTACTCTCAGCCATTGTGAAGAATGGATCATCCGGCTTTCACAATTGGGTTTCCAGCTGCTTCCACACAGTGAATATCTTTTCAGTTATTTAGTACATCTAATGCTATACGCCAAAGAAAAGACTCTTCTTAACAAACGTTCGCTGTTTTGTCTTTTTTACATAAACAATTTTCTACATCCTTGGAAATTGTAAAACTTCATTGTTGCAGATTCGATGAGAAAGTTATTACTGTTTTTCTACAAAAGCTTACAAAGGAACAGTACTAGCTCTGTATTGATTTATACACCCTGTAACTGTTCACTGTTCGCAATTTTAATATTCTTGGTAATCGGATGGTGACAGAGAATAAGCATATAGTATCTTTTTTTTTTATCTTT
Source organism: Catalaphyllia jardinei (assembly GCA_022496165.2). Lineage (NCBI taxonomy): Eukaryota > Metazoa > Cnidaria > Anthozoa > Scleractinia > Caryophylliidae > Catalaphyllia > Catalaphyllia jardinei. Next base: position 28,715,684 of record CM042752.1, on the reverse strand, counting down.
TTCCGATTGCTTAAGACGGCTGAGCTGCAAAAGAAATACGACAACAAATCTTAAAAAATAATGTTTCGGAAAAAAATGTTCACCTAATTATGATCATTTTCCTAATTCTTTTAATTAGCTTGAGGAAACAGGGATTGGCCTTCTTATAGAACCATTACATCTGAACAGTTCTCGACAAGTATCGATATCACTTGTTTTTTTTGAGTGACCAATTATTATCAAAGATTGCTAACTTACTTTAGATTTGTCCCTCACAATCTTCAAAGCGGTGTCCTTCAATCGCCACTCACTCAAACTGTACTCGTGTTTCGAGAGCGAAGAGTTCTGTCTTGATACATCTACTGTAACCGAGATACCACATCCACTTAGTTAAGCATGTTCAATAGTAAAAAAAAAAGACTTTTGGTTTGTGTTTACTTAAAAGCAATTTTTGATGCAACAAAGCGCCTCCTTTGCCAATAATATCCCATCTGTAAAAATTAGTGTGATCTAATTTTGAATAATAAGAACAGGACGCGGTCCTTTTGCCAAAATTCTATTGAGACAGAATTACAACTTAGGTTGAATTAGTAAAACTAAATATATTTTCAATGAAGGAAAATTACTGGCGAAGGAAGGTTATTCAACATATTGTTTTAGAGTTAAATTAAAATAGGTAGGTGACATTGAGTCAATCACTTAGTAAAAATTGATTTAGAGGTATGACGTCAAGCGTAAGGAAAAAAGAGACCTTTTTAGCAGTAGTACTTGAAGTAAATTTACGTTTGAAAGCTTAAAATCATTCCATTCTAAATTTGCTCTTAATATCGTCAGCAGTTCGGATTGCATTTTGTTTTAGCCGTGGAATGACGTAAAACCCTCTCTATGTGTAAATGAATCAAGTTTAACAATAAAATAGTTCTTCCGATCTTTTGTTAAGTGTGAAAAAGTATCTAATTGCTTTTTTTCCGGACACTTTGATCAGGGGTTAATTGACGAAATAGTTTTTTCCTTTGGAAACTAATTTATTTCTTCCTTAATCGATTTAGGCCACCAAATTTTCTTTCCTCGTCTTTCTTCCCCACGTAGGTTTTCAAGATTTAGTCCTATGTTTGCAAACAAAGCTGATTATGACAATAAAAAATATCAAATTCGTTTTTTAATTGTTTGGGGTAAAGAATGGTAAATAAACTGGTAGACATTTCACGGCCTTAAACCAACAGAAACCGAGATGAAAGGATAATACATTCAGATTCTCCATCAAAGAAGGTTGAATCAGAATGCTTTCCAAACGTTTAATGCGAATGTAAGTGCTAATATAATTGTAACTCAGTCTTATTTACCAGATCAGAAAAAGATTATTTATTTCAAAAATTAATGCGAGCTATCACCAGTCTGATGAGTAAAATTTTCGTATAAAGTTACATTGATTTTACATAGAAACTGAAATGAAACGTAAGTAGCCGTCCACTGGCGTGTTGTTTTACAAAGTTTGC
>CM042752.1:28699209-28709209 GCA_022496165.2 Catalaphyllia jardinei | reverse complement strand
TCAATCCAAGAACTCATGGATCATGGTACGTCAAAAGAACCGAAGAATCCACTCCCAGACTGGATTATTCGGTTCCTTCGTTTAATAAAGAAACGCAAAATCCATTTTCGGAAAACGCACCCTTATTAGTAAATCATTCAGCTTTCAGTGTACCTCAATTTAAAGGTGATTTTGTATATGGCTAAAATAACTCAAAATTCCTTGACAGAGCTCCTTTAAAATTATGATCAATCAACCGTGAGTAAACTGAGTCAGTTTTCAACTGAAGATTTATATTCTGTCGCATTAAGTGCATTTTAATTTCAATTTACAGATGTAGAAGTTCATCACTATTTATTTGATTCCCATCCAATGCATTCAAACAATTGATGTTGCACAAAACCACAGTCCATCTCATTCTGAAAATAGAATAAACAATAAATTAAAATTTAATCCTCGATATTCCATAGAAGCCTGATTTATGTGAAAGATAAAAAAAATCAGTAATAATACACAGAATAAGAGAATAAGAAAATTTTTTGTCTTGAAGTGGTTTTCTATGTTGCTCTGTTCATACCTTCGGTTGATTCAAATAACCCTTAGCAGGTCGTTACAATTGATAAGTGGTGAAATTAAAATTTTTGATTTTCTTGGAAGCCTTGTAGATTGTTTTTTCCCCTTTGTTGTTATACTGGTTGTCTAGGAATAGTGTGGTGTCGTTCTACATGCATTTTTGTCTTTTGGCACATCGTTTACATTGACCAAGGCAAGATAATTTTGCAAAACAAATTGTAAGGATAAAAAGAAACTCATTTCCCGCACTAAGGGGGCAAATTTCAAGAAAACTAGTCAATATGGCTGTCACGACGTCATGTAAAAGCGTTTTTATTGGTTTCCGACCTGATTGACAGCTTCCTGGCATTCTGGTGCAGTTTGCAGTGCCGTCTTTTCTGCACGTGCATGTTACACACTCGTCTCCAGAAACCTTTTGCCATTGATCTCCGGGGGACAAGTGCTCTCCATTGTGAAAACAGGCTTGAAAGAAAAAGAAAAACATTTAAAGAATTTAACAGAATAATTCATAATTGTTTTTTCCTTACATGAAACACCAGCTAATCCTAGAGACATAATAATAATAGAATAATAATATACAAACTAACAGATTGCAAACTGCAAAGTCGGGATAAAATATATACGTGCAAATTATTCTGACTTATACTGACTTCTTCATGAATGGACGGCAAGAAATGACGTTGAAATTCAAAATACCAAGACAAAACACACTGTGATTTAAAATAAACAAACCAAAACTGAGCAATTTCACTGCAGTTCTTAGAAGTCTTTTTACCCTGTTATTCCCAAATAATTCACACTTAGCTTTGTAGTATCGTAATTCTTTTTTTAAATTCTCAATTATCTCCTTGTAAAACACACAAATCTTGTTACTAAGGAACCTCGCTAATGGATCGCTAATTATCACAGGGTAACCTAGGTTAAGTTATTAGCCGGCAAACCTAGAAGCAGTCTACTCAAACTCATTAATAATGCATCGAGTTCAAACATGAGGGTGTTCGGTTATCTGATTTTAATTAGCTTTGATTTGTCCGATTTTATTTCTCCGTTTTCTCCGTAGTTTTGCTTTCAATTGAGAAGATATATCTAACACTCAAGACAGTGTTTGATCACATTTCCGAGTAGAACGCAAATTTTGTCAAAAATACTCGGTTGCGCGTGGTATTTTCAACTCTCTTGTCGGAATTTTGAAATGTGGTAAAAGACATGACAAACTGGTGAGTACCCTCAATTTGACACAGTTTGACCCCCCCCCTTTAAAAAAGCCTGGCTCCGGCCCCCTGCTGCATGACCTCTTATATTAATTCTAAAAAGGTGAAACTCAGCATTAGGTAGGATTCTGCTTACGTACCACACTCTGGGCAACATTGTCCAGGGATTTTGATGGATCTTTCACAGGCTATCTTCTGGATATCACAGTCAAAGATTTTATGGCAGCTGTGTTTCCCTGCCTCACACTTGCACTGCTGGCAGATTATACTTGTCTTATCAGCGGATTCCTGCAAGACCTCGGCACTTTCACCATCAATGTATAGCAGACCATTTATTTTACAACTGGGAGCTTGCGGATTGGGCTCAAGTTTAACTGGAAATAACGAGAACAAAAATATTAAAAAATAGCTCATTGAATTTCGTTCGATTGTCATGGTCTTTCAACTTTTGTTTCATTGTATGTAGAAATGACATCGACTTGGAAAAAAATCCTTCGTGATCTAGCAACTGAGCTACTGGAGACTCTACAATGTAGATCGTCCGGCTATAGATCATGGATCAGACGTGGGTTCAAATCCTATCTGGAGCTTGGATTTTTTCCGAATTAATGTCATTTCTAAATTTAATATTGCTTATTTTTCATTATACTACTGTTTCTACTTGATAATCTGGTTTCCAATTATTTTAGGAGGTTAAACGTTCAATGCGAAGTAACCTCGATATGACGAAAGGCCAAAGGACTAGCAAAATACGTTCACTATAAGGAAGTGTCGTTATACTTTTATAGAGACGAAGAATATCGTTAGTTATACCAAGGAATTTGTTATTATATAGGCACTTTACATCCCATTTCACTTCTCTAGGCAACTCTGGCATATCTTTTGCTCTTTCCTTTAGAAATCTGTCCTTCTGCTTCCATGTCTTTTTAATGTTTAATCAAGCTCGATAACCTCGCGGTCCTATTAGCCCCCGTGCACAATCAATATACCATTGTCACCTTTAATTGTAATATATGTATCTTTTCCTTTCTTTTTTATGCCAACATTGTAATTTTAAAATATAAGTGCAAAAAATAAAGTGAAGTGAATGAAGTGAATGAAATCTTTACACTAGATATCGAGGCACTTTAACGAAAATACAATTAGTTATTAGGAATCCAATTTTAAAATAGCTGCTCCCAGTTGAATCGAAAGCTCTTTGCTGCCCCTTCGAGGCACGTCTCGGGCACCAAAAGCTTGTTGGACACGAGCTCAAAATCGGCCCTAGATTATTCCTGATGTCCTCATTCATAACACAGTACTCAGTTCCGTATTCGTTCAAATTATATGCTACTAATTGCAGCATATTTCCCTTGTCTAGACCAGCTGCAGAAAAGGAAACGTCCTACTCATCAGGCCCTCTTTGTGCTCATCAAAAAAGTGTTGAGGTTGAAGAATGAGTGACGAGCACAGATGAAAAGTACTTGTCTGAACCTAGAGTTATTTTTCTTGAAGGAGAAACGTCATCTTGGAACGTTTTGCTATTTTTTTTTTAAATTTGCCATTTGTGATCCGTGTTAATCTTCTTTAACCATCCTTGTTTCGTTATGGTTTATTGTTATATATTGTTTTTCTATCTCAGTAAACTATTATTTTCAAAAATAACTCAAATGCTACCATCGAGCTTCTTTAAGTATTTGTATTGGCATACCACAGGCAGGACAGCACTGTTCATGGGAACGCTTCTCATAACGTGCACAGCTTGGGTCGTCAAGTGTGCAGTGGAAGATGTGATGACATCCGTCCACTTGGCCTTCTTTGCATCTACACTGATGGCATGACGCATTCTTTTGATCGTACGACATGTGCAACACTTCCATGCTGGCTCCGTCCTTGTAGTTACGTCCTCCTACCTTACAACTTGGAGGGGCGGGCTTGGGTAAGACTACAAAGCAACGAACAGGAATTATAGCTGAAGAGTCAAGGAAATAATAACTTTGATTGTGATTTCATTCAATCTGCTTTTTATAACGGAAATGGGAATAAGACACTCCGGGCTAAAATTATTTGGCCCGCAGTCTGCAAATGTCATCAGACATTGCCCAGATTACATGGTAACTACCATATCTTACTACATTTCATCAAGATTTAAATTTTTTGGGGTGTGCTTCTAACGGTGATTTTATTCTCAATGCTAAAAATTCCACCAACTAGCCAACGAGGACTTCTAACACTCAGTTTGACCAGGGATTTCGCTTGCCTATTTAAAATGTTTAAGTTTTTTCGAGTGATACTGAAGCATTTAAATTGTAAATTTGCACCCTTTCTTCTTTTCCTCTGAGCAACGTTTTCTCCTCTTTCTCGTCAGTTCTTCGACTTTACCTAAGCTAAAATTTACCTCTCATATCTTCATTCCGCCATGGCAGTGAGTGACTATTTTTAGGTGAGAATTCTTTTCTACTTTCATACGTTCTTTTACTGACTTCGCTTAGGCCTGCAAGTAACCTCTAATGTAATCTACGACCGTAGGGCAATAGAACATTGTTTGGATGGTTTAAAATAAAAACATTTTTAACAAAATTATTTTAATAGGTAACTTATTCTATCGGCCACGCACCGCGGGCGCAGGTTGGGCAGCACTGGCCTTCAGATTTAATGAAGTTTGTACATCCGGGTTTGTTTAGCTTGCAGTGGTAGATCCTGTGACATTTGTCCAGTTTTCCATCCATGCACGTGCACTGGTGGCACTCAGCAAGCTGTTTACTGTCGTAGTCCTGTAGAACCTCCATGCTTTGACCTTGCTTGTATGTTTTGTCCTTCACTTTACATTCAGGCGCGTCAATGGGGACATCTGACTCAAACAATTATGGCAATGCATAACTCAGTTGTTAATAGATTCCAGTAAATGAGTTATTATCCTTATCAACTGAAAAGACAAGTTGAATAATAGGGGACTTAAGCAAATTTAAAATGTGGTAAGAACATCAGTGTCACATTCCCCTGACGGCTCATCGGCCAATGCTTTGTTCTTGCCACATTTTGACGTCCTCTGCGCCAATCTGTTCCTGAACAGACGCAAAGCAACGTAGAAACTATTTCTTAAAGAGAAAACGACGAGAGAACCAATCAGAGATTTTCAATTGAACACAACTGGGTGACTACTACAGTAATACTAGTTAAAGTACCTCACCAAAAATATTACTCTAACTGGCTTACGGTAAGATGTTCTTATCCAGCCCCACGAAAAAAGCTAAGCAAGTTAATGTTCTTATGAAATCATGGATAATTGGCATCTCCTCCCTCCCCTCCCCGCCGCCGTACCTTGTTGACATTCTGGACAGCATTGATCTGGCTTTTTGATGTAACTGTCACAACTTGAATCGTTGAGAACACAATGGAAAATGTGGTGACAGTCTAGTTTTCCCTGTTTGCACGTGCACTGCTCGCATTCACCGCTGACCAGATCTCCTTTGTACACTTCCATGCTGTCGCCATCATCGTAGGTTTGGCCTTCGACGTTGCAAACCGAGGACGGAGCTTTGATTTGGACTGGCTTCACTGGGGAAACAAGAGTTATAAACTGGAAAGATAACTTTGGATAAATACGTGCACTGGCCACAGGAACTCTAGCTAACTACCTCGACCTTCGAATCCTGAATGTGGTTCATGATGTACGCTGAGTGAGGTCCGTATTGGAGAAATGTCGGCTGAGTTATTTATTTCTACATTTTTGCAATTTTATGGAGCTCGCGTACGACACTGACCATAAACTTGCAAAAAAGTAACCACCAATATTCCCCAATACAAACCGAACAAGCTAGTTTAGTAAGTATTTAATATAGTGGCCATTTTAAAATTCTCCATCTTGGTTAGTGCGCCAAAAGTTAAGCATATATTTGCATTTTCCAGGTCACTTTCTTGAAATTCAAACCGAAGTATTCCTCAGAAATAGAGGGAATAATAAATCTCTCTGTTTAAGCAACGTTTTGGAAGAGCTAGCAGCTTTTGGAAACTACTGCTGAGCGGGTCCAGCGAAACCGAATTCGGACCGCTCAGCGAGCCAATCAGAATTCTCCCTTACCATGCAGACCAATTTTCATATAACAACTGAGCCAGATTTAACTAAAAGTACCGGTCTACTTACCTTTGATGCGATAAACATAATTTGCCCATTCTTTCCCCACGCCTTTGTCGCATTTTTCCGACTTTCCGTACTTGTTATATTTTTTCCCAGCATCTTTTCCGGACCGACACTCTCCGAAAAATTGAATTCCAATCATCTCGGTGTAGCCCTGTCGGAAGGCCTCCTCCCCGCAGAGTTGAATGATGTAGCTCATTTGGCCATCCTTCCAATAATCCCAAATCGTTTTGCCTCCTAAGTTCTGTTTTCCTCGAAAGCTTTTTACGAGCTTGACTAATGCTCTGTCCTTCTTTTTGTCCTTAAAACAACCGACGGGCTCATAGTCAATTTCAACTGAAAAAAAGAGGGAAAAAAAACAGTATTTGAAAATTATTTTCCCCAGGCGCCACAAGTCTTCTCATGATGGATCAGTCATTTCAAACTCTCTTCAGAATTATCCCTAAATTTTCCAGCTCTTCCTCAAAGAGCATGCTGATCTGTCATGTTTTGTTTTGTTTTTTGCTTATGCGCAAATGGTAACAACGCTGTGAATTCATCCCAACGGCTTAGCAGCTTTAGTTTAACCACTTAGGCTTAATTCAGTTTCATTCATTGCAAGCAACATCTTCAGATTTCTCTGAGGACATAAAAATGAATCCAGTTACTCCTTGCTCATATCCAAAAAGTGCAAAACTTATAACAAAATTTGTAATGGTAATAGGACTGAGTGGAGCAAATCGGTCCGTAATCATACGAGTGACTTGCTCATTACGAGTATGATTACAGAACGAATTGGACGACACCAATTAATCATAAAAAATTACAATTTCCGAGAAAAAAAGAATAGCCAAGTTATGAAAGAAAGGGAAAATTTGGTCAAAATGGATTTGCTTGTTGCTAAGTGACAAGCGAAAAACAAGTCTTACTTAAAAACCGGGCAACCATGCTAAAAAACGCACAACTGCGCAGAACAACTTAGCAGAACTTGGTTAAAATTTCGAACGCTAGATAGGATAGTTTATGCTGCAAAGTACAATGTACAAATGCCACTTGCCGACAAACAATACCGCTCTGGTTACGCTACGTTGACGACACCTTTACCGCCGTTCACAAAGACGAAATTGACGCTTTCCACGACCACCTTAACGAACAGAACGCTGACATCCAGTTTACCAAAGAAATCGAAGAAAATGGAAAACTTCCTTTTCTAGACTGTTTGGTAAGCCGCGACAACAACGAACTACGAACGACAGTGTAAAGAAAACCGACGCATACGGACAGATTACTTGACGAATCATCTTACAACCCGACTTCACACAAAGCCACGACTATTAAGACTATGACGAGACGAGCGCAACTAGTTTACGCCGGACAGCTTACGTGACGAAAACAAATACCTTGAACGTGTTTTTATCAAAAACAACTACAACGCTGGCTTTATTAGACGAAATATTTACCGACCTACTGAAGCTGACGCAACGAACAAGAACTCCACACCTGTTACTACAGTGACTATACCTTACATTAAGGGCACTTCTGAGACCATCTCACGGATCTTACAGCCCTACAACATCCGTGTAGCCGACAAACCTACAACTACATTACGGCACTTACTGACCAACGTTTAAGACCGAGACGAACCCAACAACAGACAGGGAGCAGTTTACAAGATCAAATGCTCCGACTGCCAGGCTTCCTACATTGGTGAGACTGGCAGAAACCTTAACACGAGACTGACTGAACACAAACGAACCACGAGAAATGGTGATGCCAACAATCACATTGCTGTGCATCATCAACTGACAAACCACAACATTGACTGGGACTCTGTTGAATGCCTAACCTACAGTACAAACTATTTTCAACGACTGACTCTGGAAAGCTGGTACACTAACTTAGAACAAACGCCTCTTAACAGATGTCAACAACTACCGGCACCTTACAAACGACTTATCCGCGACGAAAACGAAATCGACAAACGGACTTTTAATAGATCGACTTAATTTTGACTAACAATAGAGGGACCTCATACCGACTAATTTGACTAACAAAAGACGGATCGAAACCGACCTATGACTGATGACTAACTTTACACTAGTCTCTCAGCCAATAACATCATGGCTTAACTGACCAATCGCTTTCAACGGACCAGACTTATAACATCATCGACTGACTAACACTATTCACTTGACTCTGAAGATAACTTCCGCTCAGGTTGTCGAAACGTCAGTCACCAATAACAGGGCCGGGTTGTTCAAAGCCCGATTAAGCTAACCCAGGGTTAGCGAGAATTTTGATTTCAGTTTTGTAACTTTTTGGTGAGGTGTTCTGTTTATATTGTTTGCCCTTCAGTTTTGAGCTGTAGTAATCTCAAACTACACCAAACGTTAGAGGTGAAAATCATAATGCCTCAGTTAACGCTTAATCCTGAGTTAACGTTAACCGGCTTTCGAACAACCCGGCCCAGTTCTTTTAAGAGCTACACTCACCCGGACGATCACACAATACGAACTACTGATACTCCTGGGTTCAAACCATTTACTAAAGTACAATGTTTTAAAGCCGAGTCGATGGACAGCTCATTTCAAGCTATAAACTAATTAGAACCAGAGTCAAGGATGATCTTCGTTTCCTTGGCTTTTCGGGACGGGGACTTAGTTGTTGGTGTTTAACACAAAACTGTTCAAAATTTGAATGGCGCCGAGAGATTCTATTTTGTGGCCATGCTGTACATGGACGGCGGCATACCAGTGCCACATTCGCCGATGAAGAAACTTGGTTTGAACTGATTGGAACAGCTGTTCGAACATTCTCATAAGCGCATTCAGCTGGGAGATTTGCTGAAGCTGCAGGTACCGAACTGTGCAAAGGGAATGTAGAAGCAATCGCGGATGTCAAGATGGATTGTGCAGGCACGTATCCGCTAGTGATGTGAAATAATTATCGTCTTTCACCGACAGTTTGATACACTAATGTTTCTGGCTTTACATCATTCTGCCCATGCTGCCATGCATGTTTTGGTTGCTCGAGCGATGTTTTTGAGGCTGCGGTTTTACTAGTATTTGTTTCCTAAATTTCTTCGTCCGATACAAGGGGAAAACGAGCTTGATCTACTCCCTTGTTTCTGTGTTTTGTTGAACAAAATAAGGATTTTCGACTGAGGAAATACCAGCGTACTGTGCAGTGGTGTTTCAGTCGGGTGTCCGTTTGCAGTTGTTTCGAAGCGATAGACGATGCTGTGGAGGGCTGAACTTCATCTGAGCATGTCAACATATCCACCAAAAACTAGTCTGGATAGTTGGCATAAACATTTGTGCCAAAGGATAAAAAAATACTGCTGTCTTGCAAAATACAGTCATTGTTTAAGGGGAAAAAATTTTCTATTTTGAAGAAAGCCCCAATTTAGGAGTTTGTACACTGTTTCTATGGTGATTGAAACCAAGGTTGTGATTGGTCGATTTAAACTACAACTTTAAATGTGATTGGTTGATTTGAACTACAACTCTGAATGTCATTAGCTTATTGAACTGTCCGATAAGAAGCTGTCCGATACCAAACTGTCCGATAACACAATCCAAGGAAATTATAATTTTTTATGATTAAAGTAGTAATGCGAGAGGTGCTAGCAAGTAATTAGGCGCCTTTCTGACAAAATATCGAAGACAGTATCTTTTTAAGTCATGTGGTTTCTTCCCATGTTGGCCCGACTCATGACATCTTAGCCGGGTTTAAGTTAGAAATGAAACCAGAAATCAAATACTGAAATTCAGAGGAAGTCTGTGTCAAGAATTGGTGCAAAACTGTGGAATGAGATACCAACTAAGTTAAGGGCACTCCCTAAAGCTACTATTAAAAAGAGGATTCAAATGATTTTGTTAAAAATATTGGAAAATGAAGACTCTTATAAAGATTTATAATTCATCATATCAAAAGTTAATTGTTACTTTCCATAGCTGTACTTCCTTATTCTGTTCTAATTCTGTTCTGTCCTAGATACTTCGAATTAATTATGTAGCCTTAATGAAATAATATAAATACGAGTTTCCCTTAAGTAGTTTTTCATTTGCTTTTGCTTTTTCTGTAATATGTTTCTTTTAAACTAAGACTAGCAGATTTCATTTATTTTATTGTTCCTGGC
>CM042752.1:28669468-28687104 GCA_022496165.2 Catalaphyllia jardinei | reverse complement strand
GGGTCGGGTCCCCCGGGCTCCTCCCCTAGATCCGCCACTGGAATCCGTATTGAGAGCGATAAAGCATGTTTTCTTCATCTATGAAAACTTTCATTCTTTTATACATCAATTTTTCAAAAATTCTGTTACAATTAGACAGTAAAGATATTGGCCTGTAATTATTTGGTTCAGTTTCATAATCTGTCTTAAATATGGGTATGATTTTTAAAATTTTACTTTTGGCTGGATATGTTCCAAGTAACTATAGCTGAATTGAAGACATGACTTAGAAGGTCACTTGCACACTTCAACACTCGAGTAGGGCAGGAATAGAGGCCGTGTGACGTATTATTAGGAGTAGACAATATTTCTAGACGAATTTCAACTGGAGTGATAGGTTGAAAAAAGAAGGATGAGACAGGTGATTTACATTTTCCTAAGAAATCCGTGAAACATTTTGCAGTTGAAGGTAATCGATTGGCTAGTTCGTCCAACTGTTGCAAAATGCTCATTGAGAATATTAGGTATGCAAGTCGGGTTACGGGAGACCTCGTTGTTGTTTTTGAAGTCCTTGAGCTCACAAGTTAATTTATTCCTCTTGGTTTTACGATTCGATATGTTATTTATTCCTACCCAATTTTTTTTTCATATTATTTATGTTTCCTGGAAATATTCAAAGAAATATTGCTTTTTACTAATTCGTGTTAGACTGCAGATTTTAATTCTATAAAATTTATATTTAGCGTCATTGCCAGATAGATATAGCTTGTTTTTAATCTTCATGGAAGTTCTTATTCCTTTAGTTATCCAAGGTTGTCGAGTCAACTGCGGCACAAAAACGTGTCTGGGGGGCCTGGGTAGCGGAACTGAGAATCGTATTGATAATCAATCAATCAATCAATCAATCAATCAATCAATCAATCAATCAATCACGATATTAAGATAAACTACAATTGAAACTAAATTGTCCCTGCAAACAAACCACACATCAACGTTATCAGCCTGGACTCCCTTCAGGCCAGTGGTAAGAAATTTTACCGCCCCTAGCAAAGAAGCGAGAGTGGTCTCTATAGATTCGCACGGTTTATCTTTAACTAGAATGGACTGCGAAGGAAAGACGGTATCTTCTTCAACAACAGAGACATCAGGGAGGTGTTCTGGCCCAGAGCAACTATTTCCCGGTTTTCCAAATGTATGCTCCGTGAGTGGCGTCTTGCAGCCAGTACAAAGACGAGTTTTACCCATGATTAAACAGAGAAAAAAACCACGAGAAAGGAGAAAAACTACACGAGGTAGAAAAACAATGTGACCGCTTTGAGAGTGATAGAAACTGAAATACAATATAAAGATGCGGTATAAAAAAACGAATAGTGGGTGTGTCGCGTGCGGTTGCCAATTAATCCCTTTGAGCGGAAGCTCCCAAAGGGAAACAATTACAAATTAAGATCCCTAAACTGAAATATATGTCTCAAGTGTAAAATGCAAAATTGTCAAAAAAATAGTCAGACATCTCACTCACTCATACTCCCGTGAGCTTTATTGTTCTAAATTGTTCTTAAAAGCTATTTATGTTTGGATCTTCCTGGTTTCGTCTGGTATATAATTCCACAATTTTGATGTAGGATTCAACAATTTCGATCGGTACTTCAACTTGAGTTCAGTGGCTTTGCGATCACACCACTAGGCACTTAATTAAACTCTGATCAATCAAATTTGTCTTCTGTGAGAAACTTTGAATTTCTTAAATGGAGTTTTTCCTGATAACGGCTATTTTAGCGAAATGTTTGTTAGTTATGGTTTTCATAAATGTTCCACCTACATTAATTCTCTAAGAATGAAAAAAGTATACTGGCTATTACCATCCCCTTTCGTTTTGAATGTTGGTAGTTTAAAGTTTAGAAGCAGTATCATATTTTCGGGATTTACAATACATGGGTCTCGCAGACCCAATTGCTATATTTCCCTACTCACTTGGGGTGCACTGGGGACAGCACTGTCCAGGAATGTTAACAGTGATTCCCGGGCATGGTCCACACCAGTTCTGATGACAATCAATATCTTCACCTTCGCAAGAACAGTTGTAGCAGGCACCGGAACCAAAGCGTTTAATCCAAGGGTTGGCTGCAGTCGTGCAGGTTTCTAAAATGAGAAGAAAAGAACCAAAACATCGTCACAAATTAACTGAGGCCTGATACGATTTTAGTCTCAGCCACTGACTCGATCCAATGAGCAGAGCAACCCATGGGATTCCGTGGCTGTTTCATTCCCATATAGTTTAACCCTCCTCTGAGGCCACTATCCAGAAACCAGCTAGACTTCAACCATGCCCCTCCCTTCCTCCTTCAGACCCTTTTCCCATCCCTCCCGGCTTTCCCCCACTCCTCCCGGCTTCGTTTCTTCTTTCATCTCTCCCTCCCCATGAAGAAAAAACACTTGGTTGGTTACGAGCCAGAACCGTTCACTGTAGATCGAAATATAAATCTTCCTTTGATGGTATGCCAGTTTATTTCTCACCGCAGATAGGACAGCATCTTCCCTCCTTTCTTATCCAATTGTCGCAGAGCGATGGCATTACGCCCAAGTCACAGGCGTGAGCCACACAGTCGGTAATTCCCACAGCAGAGCAACTGCACACGTCACACATGGCATTTTCCACAGGATCAGTGACAGTGTGAATTACAATTGTCTCTCCAAGGTTGTATGTCTTGTTATTGGCATTGCAGGTGACTGCAAAATGAAAACGGAAGCCAAGAGTTTAGCTGCAAAAGATGTGTTCTTTCTGTTTTGATTTAAGGATGATTGCCAAGCTGAAGGCCTGTGAAACGGCAGGCCAAGTGTGACGATAGAAGCTTTCACTCACCACCATGTAACCAACGAATGAATAAAATACGGAAACCAGAGGAAAAAAAATTGAAATGAAATTCACCTAATGCTTATAACTTAATGAAAATGAATTGGTGCGAACTGGGTATTTTCAATTGCGTTTACTTAAGATATGTCGGGGAAAAGCTTTAGGCGTCAAGATATGGACCTTTCTACCAGTGTAATGATCATCGCACAACACCTTAAGCAATGACGACTTTATGCACATGGCTAGTGAGAAACGAGTTGCGAGTTGTAATAACTACATGTACGATAACAAAAGCGTGATTTTAAAAAGATGGACACATTTTACAAAATTTGTCATGTTGATGCTCTTCTCGCGTAGCTTACATCACCTTGGTGGATTTTGCGCCATGAGGCCAGTTGTGTCAAAAAAACCTATTAAACCACATTGGCGTGAACCCAGGTGTATCAATAGATTGTCCAGCGAGATAGTATGGAAGGGACGGGTCCAGAAAAGAGTGTTGTGTGGCTGGTATGGGACTGAAAAATGAATTATGATTTGTCACTTTTTTCAAATTTTTGCAGTCCTTACCGTCACTGCTAAATTAACCAATCAGTTTTAATCAACATAAACAAACATTTTTCACTTTACCCACACACGAAGAACGGCAACATTTTGTACTGTCGATAGAGTGTGAAGCGAACATGCAGATGGTGCTCCTAAGTCGTGTTTTCAGTAGAAGTAGTAACTTAGGACCTGGAACTTTTCAGACTTCTATGAAAATACTTTAAACGATCTAGGTTGGCGCATCTTGACAAGTTTAGGTAAATTTTTCAAGTAAAGTGTTTCGCCGGTTTGTAATCCGTGTCCGCAATCTTCACCATCATTACCCATTCTTGTTCCTTTATGGTTTATTATTACCTCTTGAGTGTTTTCCTATCTTAGCAAACAACCACTTTCAGGTTTCAATTTAAAGGGAGTTTTGTACGTGGCCAAAAAAACTGAACATGTTCGTTGAATCGAGCACAAGTACAACTGTTTTAGCGATATGATAACTGCACTCTTTCTTTCTTTTTTACCACAAAATACAAATAACGATAAAACAAGACAGTTACACAAAAGGAAATGAAAGTGGCCTGAATGACACGGTATTTTACTTACCAGATCTGCGCTCCCTGGCTCCCTTGTTTGACCCATGTATATGTTAATAAAGAAAAAACACAGAAGTGTCACTTCATTACTTTGCAAAAATAATGCGAACAAAATTCAACGAATTTCGTTCTTTATTCTCCTCCAATTGACCGCAAAACTCTCTGAAATTTAACGACAGTTCATAAATTTAATCTTAAACGCAAAGCGAACGGGAGATGTTATTCTGCCCTCCTGAACTATAAACAAATAATTGAAGTAATATGATGGGCTTTCGTGAATAAGAATAGTGCTTTACAAAGAAATACAAATTACATTACCTTGTTAACAAAGCGACTCTCAGACGAAATTAACAAAGCAACGAGGAATATTACTCCTATGTTGAAATAACCACACACGATCATTCTCAGCAGGTCTTTTGAGTTCTGAAAAAAACCCCACAGAGATCCAGTAGTTTGCATTGCAAGTTAGTGCAATGTACAGTTCTTTCATTGTCTATATATTTTCTAGCAAGGTCCTATCGTAGAATTCTCGGCGGAAATATCAAAGTTTTCATAATGACTTCGGGTACTTGAATTAAACCATAAATTCTTATTGTTATCAGTTAGGGTTGGTTATCATAAGTTTAATTTTAGTTGGAAAGAACTCATGATCTCAGAGAACTTTGTGTATTTCAGGTTTTCTCAGGTAGAAAAATTCCAATTACGAAAGCAGAACGAGGGGACTTTAGGATTTGCATGAGAAGGAATAAAATTGAGTGATGCAAAGTTTTACAGACTGAGCAGGAGATTTAAAACGGCTACTTCAGGGACAGCGATAGTTTGGGCGTAAACTGTCATTTACAAGACTGTCAATACACAGCTTACCTGAAGTGTTATTGAATTCTCAAGTCTCTTCATACCAAAAAGCAACAATACCCAACGACAAAGGAAGGGTTCAAAAGACCTCACAAGGCTTAATTAAATACAATCGCCAACGTTACCGCACCAAAATTAAACCATCTACAGACACGACAGTGATGTTTTACCGACAGTTGTAAATTTTTGGACACTTAAAGCTGTCAAAGTTCTCAAAATATAGATTTGGCAAGGAAGTGAAATCGTCGAAATTGGATCATCGCCGACGTACGACTGCTCTGTTTTTTAACAGGATCTAGAAAAACGTTTAATTTTATTTGAATTTTCGATTTCCAATATCAATTCATTTTTTATAGGGAATTTCGATATGTACGAGTGATTAATTCTCAACCGGTCGAGAAATGATTGGCAGTTAGTTCTATAAACAGTCATTTTTGGACAAATTGAACTCTAGCTAATGCTAAGAAAGTTGTACTTTTTTTTGAATGAAGTGTCCATTGGAAATGGAAGACAGGTGGCCTGGCCGGGGATAAAAGTGAGAAAACGAGTGATTATTTCTCAACCGGTCGAGTAATGATTGGCAGTTAGTTTTTTACACAGTCTTTTTTGGACAAATTAAACACTACCTATTGCAAAGAAAGTTGCACTTTTTCTAAAAGAAGTGTCTATTGAAAAATGGCAAACATGTGCCCTGGATAAAACGCGGGAGAAACCGAGTGATAAATTCTCAACCGGTCGAGAAATGATTGGCAGTTAATTTTATAAACAGCCTTGTCCGGGCCACAACCAGAACTGGATATATAGTGACGTCATCGAACTTCACAAAATGGCGCCCACACTGAGGGACGTGATACGTGGACATATCTCGGCTCTTTTCTGAAACCGTAGAAATTGGGTGTGTTTTAGGGCAAGAATGTTCTTGATAAGGCACCAAACATCCAAAGAAAGAAGGTACGTAGCAATTTTTTCCGTCTTTCAAAAAATTAGTGCGAAATCTGCCCATAATTTCCTTGAATTTGGTGGTATTTTCGTTTTATTGCAAGACTTCCTCGCATAGTGCTGTGCTTTCAAACGTGTAACATGCAACACCAGATTAGCTGCATCCTAACAAGTGTCTGTGCTGCCGAAATTGATCATGTGGGTGTTAAACAAAATCACTTGCACCAAGGTATGTAATCCACCTTGAATAGTAATTCCGTCAGTATTTTTGACATTTGAATTCAAAGAAACTGCTGTACAATTCCAAGTCCCACTATAAGTTTCATAGAAGTATATTCGACTTGGTGGTATCGTGGTCAGGACAATGGAGTAGACACAAGTTTATATTGGACTTAAAAATTCAACTGTAGTTGTGGTAAGGTGTTTGTTTGTATACATGTACATGCATTCAAAATAATTCATTTAAATTTACTACATATTGCAGGACCTAGAAATAGGTACACGCGTTGGTACGGCGGGAAAAAATCCGGCCCGTGGGCCTGGGATTTAGGATTTCGGAACGCTCAGATGCTTGAGCTCAGATGCTTAGGACTGAAAAAAATAAAACTATTCATGTCTTTTTTGAGTTCTATTGTGAGTCCGTAAATTTGATTGGCTAAATTACAGGCCCTGGGAACAAGGTTGTTTGTTATCGAACAGTTCAATAGGCTAATCACATTCGAAGTTGTAGTTTAAATCAACCAATCACATTCGAAGTTCACGTGTTTTATTAAAGTTGACCGCTGACAAAATACTGGTTTTCAATAATATCGCGGGTTTATCTCAGGTTAACTTGTTGAAAACAGAGCCGAGTTGTTCGGAAGCCTGTTAACTCTAATAAAAGTTAACCAAATTACAGTTTGTTTACAGTTTTTTTGTGTACCGTGTTTTGTGATTATTAAACTCAAAATAGAAGGCCAAACAATATACAGAAAACCTCACAGCAAAGTTACAAAACTCAAATCAAAATTTAACGTTATCCTGGGTAAGCCTAATCGGGCTACAGGAGCTCCGCTTTTAGGTTGACCTAAATCTATATATAAAATTAGTATATATTATACAGTGGCGGATCCAGACCTTGAGCTAAGGGGTGAGGAAGCGCGGGGAGGGGGGCAGTCTTGATTTACTTCACCTGCTGGCCTTTTTTCCTTCTGTCATTTCTTCTTTTTTGCTCAAAATGAGGAGGGGGGGTGGCCCCCTTCCCTAGATCCGCCACAGGTGTATGGCAATCTTTTTGGATATTTATCGTAGCAAAATTGCTGGTCAATAATCGAGTATTTTGTCTTTGAACTATAAATAGGTACTCCCACTCCCCCAATGGGACTTTTCAGGGCCAATTAAAGTAATGATGAAACAAATACCGTAAATGAACATAACATGGTTAAAAATCCCAACTATCGGGAGACAGACCAGTTGTCTATTTACAAGCATGTGAATGTTGTGCCGCGTAGCAATTTACCACCCAAATCGACCCCGACTTTCTCTGTCCGACCTCGTAGCTCAGTCGGCAGAGTAACGGTAGATCTGATCCGGAGGTCGTGGGTTCGATTCCCACCCTGATTCCCTTTACTAGGGCAAACGCCCAGTGGGTTATTTATGGGTTAAATTAGCACTTAAATTTACACTTCAGAGTTAATTCTCTGTTTCATTATTTACAAGCATGACCGAGCAGTTGAACTAGGGTCTACCGAGAAACAATTCCAGCCAAGTGTTCAGAGCGGGACTTGAACCCGCAACCTCGGGATTTCCAGTCCGGCACCCTAGCCACTCGGCCACGCTGCCTCCTCCCTTTCTTTGGTCCCACGCTGGCCGATGACAAATTCAAAACCGTGATTTCAAATGAAAAATGACAAAATAGGTTTTTGATAAATAAATAAAGATGATGAATCTTAAGCTTGGTAATGAAATGTGAAAAAGTGAACTGATCCACATCACACGACTGTGGGACAAAGAAGCAAACCTGAGCCCCCTACAGCAATCGAACCCATGACCTTCCGAACCCCGGGCGGGCTCTCTGTCTATTGAGCTACGATAATTATTTATTCGTTAAGGGCTATAGAGACCAATAGCCAAAAGCTTATGTTTAAATCTTTTCAAACAGAGAACATTTTTACTTCTTCCAAACATCATCACTTTCTTAAAATCTTAGGTTTAAACTTTTTTATTATAAAGGATATTTCTAAAATAGGTTTTTTTGAATGTTTGTTCGAACGTGTTTGAATAGTATTTGGTTGTATTTTGCGCAGTCTTTAACATTTACTTCAATTGTTGAAAGATTTTCTTTCACTTTATGTAGGTCTATCTGTCAGTCATTCGAAATTTTAGAAACCGTTGCCATGTTTCCCTCCTGTCCAATTAGCAAACACCAGTAAGAAATTCTTCGAATGGTCGCTGGAAGATTTCCAGTTGGCAGGGAATCAACTTCGCATCTTTGAAGGTCGCCCTGATTTGAGTCGAATAGCAGTTTACGAGCTCTTTTGAAACCTTAATAACATCACAGAGAACGTTTTGGTAAATTACAGATAGAGATATATACTTTACTCGGCGATTTTCCTACACAAAATGATTCGGCCATCTTCAGTTCGTATCGTGTTGGAAACGAAACTTAAATTCGTGTCATAAACAATAACTTAAACAGATAAAAGCATTACTGAAAGCAATAGAAAACAGCGGATTAATTTAGGTTGTACCTAACCCCTAAACACATTATAAAAAAACTCTAAGCTTTTTAAGGTAAACCTCAAGATATATCTTACTTACACTGACAAAAACTTCCCGTTCAAAAGTTCACGTTTCCACTCTCTCTCCAATGCGAAATGTAAGTAATAGATCCCGTGTCAGACGTAATATGACTATGCCATTTATTGTTGGGTAACTGAATACCATTGTTGATGCTAACACTGCGTTTTCAAATTAAATCTCACAAGCATTAATTAACGACTTCGAGTTGAGTTAAAACTTATTGAATCTGAGGAGATCTTAATTACTGTCTTAAATCTATTTAATACTTGCGACCACCATAATATAAAAGAAAGTTTGAGGGTCCAGAAGCCTGTGGATGAGGATGATATTGTTTCGCTTACTGTTTTAGAACGATGGATCATGGAACCGACATGATAAGTTTTAATATCTTGTAACAGAGCTACCTATCACTGCAACTGCTCACATCTCTTAAACAGTTGTTAAGTAATAAAGAAAAGGCTTTCCCAGTTTCCCAACTCATGTTCAGTTTTACACATATTTAATCTTAAGTCCTCTTTTTTCCCTTTCACATTTTGTCATCAGCGTTATGTTATTCATCACTAATATATATGTAAATTTGACAGCACAAAATTAATGAAAGTCGAATAACCGGCAAAACGAATTTGATCCCATATCTGATTAAAGAAGCAATAAAGTCAAATCTAAACATTGTGCTAAGTAAGTAAAATTTAGCGTTGCTTTGGTAGACAATAAATCACAGTTTATCCAAACACAGCCTGCCGGCGCCCTAATTAGGCTAGTATGCCACTCCAAGTAAAGCACACGTGACACAAGACACAAGTTCTTGTAATTTACTTACGAGAATTTTTTGATCTGAGAATCAAACCTTTCGCAATATATATTATAGGGAAATGTTAAATTGTCTGCATAACACTTTTTGCAATGAACTGGTTTAGCCGAAACGCTAAACCCTCAAGGGATGTTATTTTGTCTCAAATTTGGCCAAGGGAAAGCGTTCAAGCCAAAAAGACACTCTGAATGTCCTGAATACCAGACACCTTAAAAAACTAGCCCTCAAAAGCACCAAACTGTTTTTAAACAGGAAATCACATGTCCTCTTAATATCAAAATCTTAGCTCACACTGACCGCTAATATTCGTGTTCTTTCTGGCCCCTGAGTGGTTTACATCTCTTGACATTCTCGATGCTTTTCCTTGACTCTTTTCAGGACTTAAATTGTACAAAAGTGTAAAAAAAGAGAACAAAAAAATAAAGCTTGAAGAATTTCTCGCTATGAAGTGATTACGTTTTCGCCGTAAATCAATTACTCTTAGGTAAGCTTTGGTGACACGTTTTTGACAATTCTCGTAAAATTTATTATATTTTTGCATGTGCCAAATCATAACAGCCTCATATAAACACACGGAAGACAATATAACAATCATCACGGACGGTTAAATAATTGTTAATATAACCCATAATCAAGTCATACTTAGAATAAATATATAACTTACACTTTAATGTGAGCGTCTGTGATTTGGTGGTATAAAAAGCAACTCTCGAGTTCATTTTTGTTGCAGTTTAACCCTTGTCGTGGCAACATGTAGTGAAGTGAAATAAAACAAAAAATTGTGTCAAACACGTACACGCAACTCCTTACTGGTGAATAGCTTAATTTTCCACGTACAAACAAATCTGTCAGAGTTAGATTATTAATCATCAACATTTAACTTCAAAGCTTTCCTCACTTCAAGAAAATTAATAATATTAATTTCCGCTCACGGAACCAGGGGAGAATCTGAAAATGTTATTCGCCAAATTATGACCAGTTTTAATCCTTCGATTTTTTTTTGACAGCCAAGAACTTCAATCAATGAATCAATGTCAGTGAACAACCCAAGAAAACAGAGTCTGCGTTTGAACGGAGTGGGTGGAAACTGACTGGAAGCGATATAATTAGTCGTAAATGGTATTAGGACAAGGAAGAAGTATACCTCAAAATATGTTGATCGAGCCCTTAATCAGTTAGCTAAAATTTAAAAGAAATGTGAAAGGAAGGACTAGGGCGCAATTATTGTCACAATTATTTGGACAACTGTCAGTTTTATCTTCTTCGTGTTCGTTGTTCTCTTTATACAAAATACACTCAACGGTTGCTGGTCTGACATCGTTGAAAATGTCGATTTTGTTTCGGAGCCCAGGCTCCATTCCCAAATAGAGGCATTCGGGCTACTTGCCAGAAGCCTGCAATAAGCAGGCAGCAAAAAACTCTTCAGTTCTCGCCTGATCAGTCATTCGTGGTCAGACATCAGAGCACGGTGTCGCAGATATCAATCGTGTATATGTCATAGACTGAATATTCTTTCATCTTTCGATCAAGTTCTTCAAGAGGACACAAATGTAAGATGGTTTCTGAAAAAAGACTGTGTTGATTTTGGGTCTCAGTACTGTGAAACCAATTTTTTTGCTTCTTTTCGTCTCCTGTAAATTCGCTTGTATTGCACAGTCAGTCACAAGACTCTTAATCAAATCCTGTGTATTATCTTGGTAGTACATTTTGACATTTTGACCGGTAAACGCTTCTTTACTTTAATAATTATAGTCACTGCAAAATGTTGTCGGAAAAAGGTCTTGTCAGGACGGACAAAACAGACCAAAGGTAGATTGGAACAGATCGCGTCCCGAGTCATGAAAAATGGCCAAATGATGACACATAAGAAGAGAACCAATATGGGAAAGCTGAAAATTCAGCAACGGTTTAATTAATTTAATATGCCAGCAAAAGTTGCGTATTAGTCGAACTTAAACTTTAGACCTGATTGTAGTTTGAAAGCTATTGTTTCGTGGTAGCTTTTATTAACTTGAATTTATTTATTTATATATTTATTTTTTCGCCAAAATTGCGTTTTATGTTCTTACGACGTTCAGTTCGGGGTTTGACCAGAGGGGCGAAAATTGGCGTGCTCCAGTTTGAAAAATGCTCTGGATTAATCATTGATGGCATAGCATTTTCTTAATCTTTGAATTCTAAAGAGTGTCTGAGTTTTATTCCGGCTAGTTTATTTTTCTAGTTTGCTAAAAAATTATAAAAAAGAAAGTAGCTATCTTGTCAGGGACCGCGGAGGGGGTAGGGGAATGGGCTAATAGGACTAATAGCCCTACCACTTTTATCGCTGGGATGTATTTTCTAGGGCTCTAGATGGCGCGCAAATGCTAGATAAATGGCGATACCCTGACCTTAACGTGTTTGTATCTATTTCGCCAGATTTTTTGAGCCCTACCACTTTAAAATGGTCTTCGTGGTCCCTGCTTGTATAGAGTGAAATCCTCCTCACATTTCATGATTGGCATGTTACATTGTTCTACGCCTCTCAAAAGTTTAAAGACTCCAAAATATGCAGTCGAGATAAACGACAGGGACTGCACATCTTAAAACTATAAAGATGGCTCCCTAGGGTAATTACAAACACCCTCTCCTATAGAACGCGAGTTAGAAAAAGAAACTTGGTTAATTTCTCTTAAAGTTTTCCCTGTAGAGATTTACCAATATGTGTACTGTTAAAATAAAGCTTATGTTTTTGTTGTTAATTTTTTGAATTAAGGCCGTTACCATGGCAACATTCATTTAATGGCAAGCAGATATATTCTCCATTTTGATATTACCTCCTTAATATTTTTACTTTCCTTCGGTGAAATTTTTTTCATACTTGTGAAATGATATTGCTTGGCATTTTTAATTGGTAAGGTTGTTCAGACGGTTTTTCCAGTATTCTGTAATTTGTCATTATTCTTAATATATGAGATTAGCTCTGACAGATTTTAACAAAAATGAAGTATTTTAGAGGATTTGTATCTGGTTACAAATGAGCCAGATTAGAAAAACTTCACCGAAGAGAACGCGCGCGAGAATATTAACTCTCTGTTGCGGCTCCTTTTGCCCTCGGCACCCTGCCCAAACAAGTGAGCCTGCTCACAAGCTAATTTTATTCATTCACAGAGCGAAACTCTCGACCCTGAAAAACACAACTTTTCCATTAATCAGAGCATGAAAGTACATAGAAGAGCCCTGTTTCTTCTTCTCTGCCTTATTCCCTGTCATCGCTGTGAAAAATCGGCAAGAGAATCTCGCAACTCTCATAATTTCATCACACAACGTGACAACATCCACGCGAGGGCCCAAGACACGTACGTGGATCAGCGCGGATATATGACGTCAGGATGGCGCAATTTGTTCTAAAAATAGAAAAATTGTCCTATATCATGAGTCCGTGTGGATCCCAAGACTTAAGCCCTGGTCAAACGGCTCATGATAGTCGATGATAGCTGACTCCGCGCTTTCGTTTGACCACCAACTATCATGCACTATCACTGACTATCATCAACTATCATTCAGTTTGAGCTTGTTCAAATCCTTCATGATAGTCGATGATAGTTTTTCTTGTTTGACCACGCGTATGATAGTTGATGATAGTTTTTCGGTCAGCTGTTTTGGTAATCCCTGGCCCGATAGCGGTCAGAAAACATGCTGCCGCCCTCTTTCGTCCCCCAAAAAATCATACATTTACAAGTTTGTCTTACGGGACGCCATTTGGTATTCACATTTTTACGCGGAAAGAGCTTGGAATTCGCTGCCCTCGTGACTTTGCTTGCCCGACTGTCGGTGAACTATTGTTAACTATCATGAACTTCTTTGGTCGTTTGACCATTTGAACGATAGTTGGGATAGCTGATGATAGTGAGGGGAGAATCAACTATCATCGACTATTACGCGCCGTTTGACCAGGGCTTTACGGTCTCCGTCCCTGACTATGGCTCCTGGTCAAGCTGATGTTACAAAAATAAAAAAAAATACGCGTGGGACGCGCGTGGTTATTTGATTAAGCGCGCGCTCATGTGAAGTCATGTATCGCATGCGAGAAAGCAAGAGTAAATGGGAGCTCTTTTACTGGCCGGTTATTTATAGAGCATTTTTATCATCCTTTTTTGGCTCTAGGCTTAAAACACATGTTTGAACAGAGTTTGAAACTATTGGTACATATACCGAAATGATTTAACCCCTTTCAAGTGCTGAAGTGGTTTTCGTTCGATCACTTGCTTCATTTTTGCACGCGCGATTAATACTGACTTCTGGGGCCCGTTTTCTGAAGCTCCCGGTAATTACCGGGCCAGTTAAGCTGTTTTGTTTTCCATTAAGGACGGGATTTTTAAAAGTTTTCAAAGTGTTGCAGTTAAGTTATCAGCTAAAGAAACAAAATAGATTTTATTAGAGGTCAGAACACTCCCTACTTTTCTCGAGACTTTGATTTCAAAATATGATTTCGGGCTCGTAAAGTTACCGCGTCTTTCGAGAAACGGACCCCTGGCAGGCAATGGTAGCGGGCGCTGTTGAGTCTTCGAAAAACTGTCTCGTCTCGGTCCATAAACGCGCAAAAAGAGAACTTGCGTCGCTAGTTAGGGGGACTTCTGAGGACCACTTTTTAGTATTTCTTACAGTGTCATATAAGTAAAACACCATATTCAGTTTTAAATCGTCTTTTTATTCAGTCAACGAAAATGTGAAAATGTTTTAAGGCTGGTTCCTACCTGCTGATAAACATAAGTACAGTCAACTCTCCGCTAACGGACACTCTCGTAAGCGGACAGCTCTACTTACGGACGGCTTTTTAAATCCCCGTTTTTACCTCCCAGTCAAACTTTCTATTTACACATTCCCGTAAACGGACACTCTCTCGTATGCGGACGCGGACACTTTTGAAAATGAAATTGGATTTTTCTTTTGTTTACGCTCTCTCGTAAGCGGACACACCATGTACGTAATTGACTCTTGGCAATGAAATTTGTCTTTAATTTGCAATAAATCAACAAAAATATGACCTTTAACAGAGCAACAGAACAGCGGGGACCGCTTTTTACAAATTTCAATTTGTCCGCGGCAAAGCAAGCTGTCCGTTCGTTTGACATTAACAAGAGTCCGACGAAACATTTGTAGTGTCACGTTAATTATGGCCTAGCCTGTTCACGGACGTTTTTTTTTTTCGTAAGGTATTGGCGCTCGCCAATATCTTACGAAAAAAATAAACGTCTGTGAAGGGGCTAGTTATGGCCACGTTCGTCATGGTCTACTTTACTTCTTGTTTCTGTTTTTAATCACTGATTGTACCAAACACCGTATCCCAGATAATCAAGCTTGGACTTGAGCCACGGTAAAGATGTTTCAACATCACCATAAAAAACGTATTTACAAGGAATTTCCATGCCGTACCCAGCTCCTCTGTTGACAGGTTTACCCGTTATGATGGCTTTCCCTTTGTTTGTTCCGCGCTTTAATAACTTGGTGACAAATTCAGCCCTGCTCAAAGGAATGTGACCAAGTATCTCATCGAATCCAGACACTGTGTTAGCGTGTTCCTTGGCTGTGGTTTCAAGACTGCAATCTTCTAAATTAGGCCTTACTACAGCAACCGCATTCACGTCCTTGATGTTCTTTGGCTCGCGTTTAAGGGCCCTTTCCTCATTTAGTTGTGGATCCCAGCCAGCCGCATCTTTGTATACATGATAACCGCGAATGTAGGACTCAACCATTACGTACGATTCTGTCATCCTGTTTGCCATCGCTTTATACAACTACAGTCAAGAGATCACAGCAAAATGGGGTCCGTAATGCGAGGTCTTACTTTTGAATACAGTACAGTAAAAGCTCTTTTCACAGCGTGTGTTTACTGTTGTTGCTTGTCATCGGGTTCTTTTTCAATGAAAGTAAATTTAGTGTTTGTACGTGTGTGGGCAGCTCATTTTAATTTCCTAAAATCTTGACGTCGGTACTTTTAGCCTGTTAAACTGTCGGTAAGAGGTGTGAAAATTTTCCAGAACTCTTACAGAAAGCTAACATCATTTAAAAATACGAGTGCAGTATCAATTCTACCATAAAAATTCGTTTGCTTTATCGTGTTGATTGAAATACAGTATCTCTATTACTGTAGTTTGTAGTCGTGGATACTAACTGTATACAGTACACTGCTTCGTGTCATTTTGACAGATTACAATATAATCCCGTAATTCGCGTGTCAATCAGTGTGATTTTCTGCCATATTCAGTGCATTGGCGAGTTTATACACGTGTAGGTTGCTGTGAATATGTCGTGCTGCAGTAACTGCGCGAACGTTACAAAATATATTTGTTTAACTTGCGAAAGGCCAGTTTGTAATAAGTCAAGTGATTGTTCGGTGTGGGCGGACGAGGAAAATCCAGGTTGGAAGGCAGGTATTGCTGTTGCCTGGTGTTTGCCCTGTTTCGACAAGAGAATTGCTTCTGAAAACCTGATCGGAGATGAAGAATTCAAAGAAGAGGAGCCAGTCAATCGTCCAGAGCAGCAAGTGAATCAAGTACAGGGGAGTCCTCAAGTGGAAACAGCAAGCAGCTCGAGTAAGGCGAAAAAGAAAGCAAGACAGGCTACAAACGATGGTCAGAGCCGCAAGTGTTTACCCCTAAGTGAGAAAGTACAAGTGATCCGTGCCTCACAAGATGAAAAGCAAAGCATCAGGCAGCTGGCGAAGAGGTTCGCTTGCGGAAAAACTAAAATAGCAAAGATCATTGCTGATAAAGAGAAAATTATGGATGAATGGATGTCCAATGGCAGCTCCACGATCAAACGAAACAACTTCGAATAGTATGAAGAGATAAACCGCATACTGTGGGATTGGTATGTCAAGGCTAGAGCAGCAAACATCCCAGTGGATAGGCCTTTACTCAAAGAAGAAGCCAGGTTGATTGCCAAACAACTCTGCGTGACAACTTTTAAAGGAACAGAAGGCTGGTTTTCTAAGTGGAAGCAACGGCACAACATTGCGCAGTTCAATATCGCTGGCGAGGAAGGGGATGTTAGCAAAGACACGGTAGAAAGTTGGAGTGAACGTGTAAAAGAATTGACAAAGGGATATGCAGCTGCCGATATATGGAACGAAGACGAAACTGGGGCATTTTGGAGAGCGCTTCCAAGCAAGTCTCTCTCAGAGAAGGGAAAGCGATGTCGTGGAGGAAAGAACGCCAAGCAAAGGATCACTGTCGCTTTCTTTGTGAGCGTCGACGGAAGAAAGGATAGTGTTGTTCTTATCGGAAGCAGCAAGAAGCCCCGTTGTTTTGCAAACCTTGTAGATATTTCGCGCCCATGTGGCGCTCAGTATTTCAGCAACGCAAAGGCATGGATGAAAACTGAGATAATGGAAAATGTGATATCCAAATTAAACAGCAAGATGAAGCGGGAAAATCGTAACATCATACTCTTTCTTGACAATGCTCCCTGTCATCCTCCCTCCCTAAAAGGCAAGTTTTCCAACATCCGAATTGAGTTCCTGCCGAAAAACACCACGTCACGCACACAGCCTCTTGACGCAGGAATCATCAAAACTTGGAAAACGTACTACAGGCGGAAGCTATTGCGATATGTTGCTGGCCAAATGGATGGAGAGAAAACTGCGCGTGAGATTGTCAAGTCCGTTAATTTGCTGATGGCTGTACGATGGGTGGTCAGCGCCTGGGAAGAGGTTCCAGCTGCAGTCGTCTCCAAATGCTTCAAGAAAGTTGGGATGTATCCTGTTGAAAATCTCAATGCTGAAGAAGATGACGACCCGTTCGAGGGAGAAGAATTGATGGATATTCCTGAATTGCTAAGCCATATCTCCCCAGGACTAGACATGTCAGCGTTCGATGACGAAGCTGAGGCCTTTGAGCCACCAGTGGATACCACACTTCCAAACTGGAGAGATACCGTACGACAAGAAATAATCGCTGCGTCTATCAACGAAGAGCAGGTGTATGAGATAATCGACGATGATGAGGAATATGGCCAGCCCCTGCAACTTCCGGAAATTACATCTGCGGAACAGGCGCTGGAACTTGTTGGGAATCTAGCGGCATTTTCTGACTGGCAAGGAAACGAGCCGCTAGTCCAGGCAATTACCAAGGTCAATGATGTCTTAGTAGACATGCGACTGAAGTCTCTATTGGCAAGGAGGCAGTCAACCATAACGGACTATTTCTCCTAACTGTCATAGGACCAAGCAAACCTTCTCTGGTCACGATATACCTTTTGGACGACAGCAATAAGTCCCGTTGAACGTTTTATAAGAAGAGTTATGTTTTTAAGA
>CM042752.1:28665770-28668270 GCA_022496165.2 Catalaphyllia jardinei | reverse complement strand
TCGACGATGGAAAGAAAAAAGAATGAGTGGAGAGCAGTTCAAGGCCCTGTTTCATTTTTTAAACCGGTGAGATACGTTTGCGTGCTTGGCGATGGGGATCCTTGTTGCACGAAAGGTGAAAATTCTGCCATCTAACCTACTTGTTGTGGTTCTTTCACCGCTAAACGCACTCATATCTGACCAACGTGAGTCCTGTCAAAGGCTCGAGCTGAAAGCTGTGGAAATGGAGCGGGAGCGGTTCGACAATGACGATACACTGACGGAGCTCAAAAATGCCAAAGTGCTTTACTGCAGTCCGGAAACCTTGGAAAACATCCGATCCAACTAGTTCTTTTTAAGGATGGACGATCGGTTGATTTGAAATGTTGTGGAGAAATCACATTGCGTAGTGAGCTAGTAGGCCTAATCGCGCGGCCTAATCTTTTGTCTTTTTAAGTTTTGTCGATGTTTCCTGTTTGAGTGTCGTTCGAGTGAAAGGTTTTATTTTCGCCAGGTGTAACGAACATTACGTGTGCTGGCTCGGTCGCTAAGCCAGGGAGCATGCTCAATGTAGCCATTTTCGATCCATGGCAGAGGTCTCTTCTCTCGTCAGCGAACACCAGGAAAAGAGCCTCTGCTAGCAGGGAAACGGCAACCGTGCAGCTTATATCTTAGGGATGACTTTTAAGATTGGAATTCGTCATAGACAATCAGCTGTATATAAACAGGTTGAGTTTAGCAACGCTTTTATAAGCCATTTTATGTAAATACGCAAAGTAAATTGATTTTTAGGTTTTTCATTGATTAAATCGCTTAAGCTGCTTTTGTTCAATGTTATAGTTGCACGGGTCTGTAATTTCTTTTTTAAATAAAAGTTTTGACTTTTTAATTCTACAGCTCTCCAGAAGCGGCTCCAATACTGTACTAAATTGGATATAATAAGCATCACGCGTTTTCAGTGGCGTAAATACGCCTCCTCAGATGGCGATAATGTTGTCCGTTTTCCGCATCCCAGTTAAGCTGAAAGTCACTGAAAAAGACTGGAGCCAAGTGACGTACACCAAATATCACGTCCATTGCTGTAACTACAGAGCTCTGAGTATTTCTTAGACTACGAATAGTCCCTTTTTCGCTTAGTCCGTGGCCGTGCAAGCAAAATTGGCACTCACGTAACGGCCCGGGTAGTTGCCAAATATGGTAAGTAGAGGGCTGCTAAAATGAAGCCACGCAGGAATAAAATAATTCAGTTTTGTAACTTTAATTCTCTCAACACTTTTCGTTGCATTCTGAATAAAATAATTCCTTTCTTTCAGAAACGAGTCAGAAAGACGAGTTCGCATCATTACGTTCAATTTCAAAACTCTAAACCCATGAGCGACGTTTTGATGAACGATTTACGCTAAATGGAAAGGAAGTGCACTTTGAAACGGTAAAAGCGTAATTCTAAAGACAAAACTCATAATAAAACGTTTTCTTTAGCTCGGTGTAATCCTCAAGATCTTGGGGCGAGAGATTTTCAGTGTCTCTGGTAAGTCTGCTACAATTGCGTGCGGAGACTCGATTCGTTTAATTTGTCTCGTGTGGTTTTGTTCACTTCCTGCTTCTTCACATTAAGTAGCTTGTTTGGCCGAAACGGCAAACCGGAAAGCTTTATATCAGACATGTTCGCTTTAATTACAAGGAGCTGACATCATTGCTCAACTGCAACCAAGGCAATTAGAAGTTAAATGTTTTGATGTAATTGACAAACTATCGATGTAATTAATTTTGGGATAAATTGATGCGTTTCTAATTGCAACCAATCAAAAGGAATTATTTATGATAGCAGTAATTTATTATATTCGGAAAATCAGTCAAATTTACTTTCGCAGACAAACCTTTTGAGATAAGGACCCACGGCTTTACTCTTTCTTTTTTCTGTGCAGCCGTGTTGTACGATTTCGCAGATTTCTCCCAGAAGTTTGAAGAACACCTCCTGGGCCAACGGAAGTAATTAATTTAGTGGGAGGGAGATTAAAAAATGCAAAGCATTTTTTCGTTGTAACTTTTATTGAAAGCACTAATTCTATGTAAATGTGTCCACTGCAACTCGTGTATGTCATGCACTTTTCATTACAAGCAAGCAAATACCGGTTAGGCTACTCTTGTTACTAGGCAGTAAATCATATCCAAGAAAAAAGTCCTGCAAAGAGAACACAATATATATTGTTAGCATGTACAAAGTCAGTATGTAATTTTACCACTGAGGACAAGGAAAGCTAGGAGTTCACGTTCTTGAAATGTACAAAAGTTCCGCCTTAAAGGGTATGATATCCGAAGCGTTTTTAATTTTGCCAGGCCACTGGAAAGAACTGTTACATTAAAGAATATGTCATATAGTTTTAATGAAAATTATGATCGCTCTTCTGAGATAAGGTGAGTTATTCGAGCCAGGTGAAACTTTTAATGCCAAAGACCCAAAATAAACTCTTAGAGTAATAGAAGAATGGGATTTTCTACTCAATAACAACTATTAAAGCAG